>MU224396.1:729037-779414 GCA_018584345.1 Thuja plicata
CATTAACTGATTTAATGCCTTGCATTATCTTTAACTTAACATTATCAAACATTCAATCAGTTACATGTCATCAATCTCTCCCTTTGGCATTGATGGCAACATACTATATTATCACACTATACTATTTGTAATACAATATGAAATACAATTGTTGAGATTCATCAAACTACCAATCTTTTTATTTGATAACTGATAAATGTCTGAACTCCGATAAGCTCTCTTTTAGCTTAAATTTGATTCTTGTAGCTATTTGTCTTTTGATGTGTTGAGTCCTCTTCTTGTGTCAATTTCTCTCCTTTGAATGTTCTCTCTCTTGTGATGTCTTTTTCTCTTGTCAGCAACTCTCCCTTTGTATAATCTTTCATACAATTCACTCTCCCTTAGGATATAATCTCTCCCTGTTGGAGTAATATGATAATGGATAATCTATCTCTCTTTTTCTTGAAGGATGTGATAATATGGATAATCTCTCTCCCTTTGACAACAATGCCAAACAAATATTTTACAAATATTTGAAATTTATGTCAAGCAATCATTTTTCTCCTACCATAATATATTCCTTGAATTTCCCTTATCCATCAGTAATACAACAATATGCTCTGGTGCTCAGTTCTGATATATACCTGTCTGTATATAGATGTATCTTTTGAAGTTCATCTCTTTGCTTGCATTAACATGATTGATATTCTGATAATATGTAGACTGATGCAGCCTTCAGTCTTTTTACTAACTGGTAGACAAGGGTTTGACCCCTAGTCTCCTTCTTAAGTACTCAAATGTATCCTTGGGCAGTGGCTTGGTGAAGATTTCAGCCAATTGTTCTTTTGATTGCACATACTTAAGTATCACCTCTTTTTCTTAAACTTGTTCTCTCAAATAATGATACTTGATGGTAATGTGTTTAGTCTTAGCATGCATGACTAGATTCTTGGAAATGTTTATTGCGCCGGTGTTATCACAATAGATAATCACTGTTTCTGAGATCTTCATATGCATACCTTCCAACAACTATTTGATCCATGCAATATTTGAGAAATTTGCAGCAGCAACAACATATTCTGCTTCTGCAGTAGACTGAGAGATGCATCCTTGCTTCTTTCTAATCCATGTGACAATTTTGTCACCCATAAAGAATGCTCCTCCAGTTGTGCTCTTCGGGTCATCAATATTTCGAACCCAATCAACGTCAATAAACACCTTAAGTTTAAATTTGCCTTCTCTTCTATACCATAATCCAAATTCCTTAGTATTCTTTAGATATCTTAGAATTATTTTTACAATAGTCATATGTGATTCTCTGGGGTTAGTAGAAAATTTAGCAACAATTCCTACTGCATGTGCAATATCTGGTCTAGTGTGTACAACATACATGAGTTTTCCAATCATTGATCTCTACAAAGTCTGATTTACCTTCATTGTCTTGTCCTCCTTTGTCAACTTACATCTAGTAGCCATCGGTGTTCCAACTGGTTTGGATTCTTCCATCTTGAATATTTTCAAGACCTCTTTGATGTACTTGGACTGTGTAATGAAAGTACCTTCTCCTTGTTGCATGATCTGGAGACCAAGAAAGAACTTGATTTATCCAAACATAGACATCTCAAACTCTTTGCTCATCTCATTTGAAAATGATTTGCATAGCATATCATTGCCTCCAAATATGATGTCATCAATAAATATTTCAGCAATCAAAGTGTTAGCATCAGTATCTTCCTTTAAATAAAGATTACTGTTTTCACTAGTCCTTAAAAATCCAATACTTATTAGATAGGAATGAAGTTGTTCATACCAGGCTCTTGGAGCTTGTTTCAATCTATACAAGGCTTTGTGAAGTCTACATACCATGTTCTTCTTGTCTGGATCAACAAACCCTTTTGGTTGTTCAATGTATACCTCTTCTTCAAGTATTCCATTTAGGAATACTGATTTGAGATCCATTTGATATACTTTGAATCCTTTGAATGCAACATAAGAAAGTAATATTGTTACTCCTTCTAGCCTAGCAACAGGTGCAAAGGTCTCTCCATAGTCTATACCTTCCTCTTGTGCATACCCCTTGCATACTAGTCTTGCTTTGTTCCTTGTGACTTCTCCATTCTCATTCAGTTTATTCCTGAATATCCATTTTGTACTGATGACATTCTTGTCATCTGGTCTTGGCACAAGTGACCATGTTTTTTTTTTCTTAATCTTCTCAATCTCATCATTCATATCACTTATGCATTCTTCATTATCAAGTGTAGCATTGACAAATTTTGGCTCAAACTCACAAATTAGACAACTTGGGTTTAGAGACTTACTTCTTGTTTTTGTACCAGCTTTCTTATCTCCTATGATTTGGATCTTTGGATGGTTCCTTCTTACATATCTTGCAAGTAAAGGTATAGTTCTTTGTCTATCAGTTTGATCATTATTTTGTTCTTCATTTTGCTCTTCATCACCTTGTATATTATCTTGATCATTATCCTGACCGTCGGTATTTGTAGCCTGATGCTTGGGAGCAATGATTTGTAGCTCAGGGGCTCTACATTGTTGGTAGGGTAGAGTGTTAGGTTCCTCATTGTAATTGAAATTATTGTAGTCCTTTGGTTCTTTAGTGCTTTCTTGTTCATTCTTCTCTGCAAATTCATATATCTTTACATTTGCACTTTCAATAATTTTGTTAGAGGCTTTTTTTAGACATTTGTAAGCCTTTCTCTTGGTAGAATACTCTAGAAGAATTCTTTCATCACTCTTGGATTCAATTTTTCCATTTATATCATATTTTAAGATATAACATTGACTGCCAAAATTTTTGAAATAACTTACATTGGGTGTGTATCCATACCGTAGCTCATAAGGTGTCTTCTTGGTGTCTTTCTTCAATTGTACTCTATTCAGTGTGTAAACAATAGTATTGATAGCTTCCCTCCAGAATATTTGGGTGATGCATTTTTCTATCATCAGTGTTCTAGCACAATCAACTATTGATCTATTCCTTCTCTCAACAATCCCATTTTGTTGTGGTGTTCTTGGTGCAGAAACATGTCTCTTTATACCATGCTCATTACAAAAGTCAGTGAATTCATCTGATATAAACTCACCTCCTCTATCTGATCTCAAATATTTTAGATCCTTACCACTTTGTTTCTCTACTATAGCCTTATACCATTTAAACATCTTAAATGCTTTTGATTTATCTTTTAGAAACATAACTGTCATCATTCTAGAGTAATCATCAACAAAGAGAATAAAATATCTATCTCCATAATAACTCTTTGTCCTCACAGGTCCACATAAATCAGTATGGACTAATTCTAGAATTGCATCAGATGTATGGGTTTTGCTTTTGAAATTGGACTTTGTCATTTTACCTTTTTGACAGTTTTTAGACATGATGTTGTCTTGCTTGGTCATCGTCGGTAAGCCTCTGACATTTCTCTTTTTGCTAATCTTTATCATGTTATCAAAGTTCACATGACATAGTATTTTGTGTCATAACCATATGTCTTCGTTTGTTGCAATCAAACAAGTGGATTCAATATCATTCAGATAGAATAAGTTACCTTTAGTCTATTCACCGGTATCAATCATATTTCCATATTTATTAAAGATCTTTGCCTTCTTAATTTCAAATGCAACTTTGTGACCTGAATTATTCAACTGAGAAACACTCAATAGATTATAATTCAATCCATTTACCCAATAAGAATTTTCAAACTTTATCTGGTTATTCAATATTATTGTTCCTCTACCTTCAACTGGATAAGGTGTATCATTTCCCATTTTTACTAATCCACCCTTGTAGAATTCAAAAGTCTCAAACTTTTTCTTATCATTGGTCATATGATGAGTGCAGCCACTATCTATGATCCAAACATCATTTTTGCTAATTTTACATATGAGAGCTATTTTTACATACCTTTATTCATCATCATCTGAATAATGTTTTACAACATAAACACCATCTTGATGTCTTCATCAGATTCGGTGTCAGTATTATCATCCTTGCATTTTTCTAGGTAGTTGACCTTCTTTCCTTTGTCCTTGTAGTCTCCGGTATCTCTTCTTTCTGATTGTTGGTAGCTTCTATAATCACCTCTGTCAGACTTCTTCTCAAAAGATTTGTCATTACTTCTGTCATCTTTTCTTCTGTTAGTACATCTTACAGCAAAGTGTCCAATCTCTTTGCAATTAAAACAAACAAGTGGTAATTTACCTTTGTATTTACCTTTGCCTCTCTGTATTCTTCTGGCCATAAGTGATTCAATTTCATCAAGATCATCTTTTTCATTTTCACTATCACTATCTTTTCTCATAGTGTTTTTGTGACTTGATTTACTTATTCTCATAGAAGTTTTGAATGCAGAATCTATGTTTGGTAAGACACTATTATCAAAGTTATTCATCTCAAATGAAATCAGTCTTCCAATTAAACTATCTAGAGTAACATTTCTATTTGCTACTACTCTCATTTCTTGAATGGCAGATCCTCTAATAGCATAAGTAGGCAGTAAGGTTCTTAGAATTTTACTTACCACTGTATCTTCTTCTAGTACACCTACAACTCCTCGGATAGCATTGACTACCTCTTTAATTCTTGTGTTGTACTGAGTGATGTTTTCTCCTTCTTTCATTTTGAGATCATCAAATTTTCCTCTAAGGCTTTCTGCCTTGGCTCTCAAAACATTTTTGTCACCACTATGTACAAGCTTCAATTTGTCCCACATCTGCTTTGCAATTTTGCATTCTTTGACATCTTCAAATTCAGCATCGAAGAGTGAGGAAGAAAGCTCTATCATCATGTCATTATGTTCATGATTCTCTCTTATTTGTTCAAATTTTGGTGTTCCTGTGGGAAACACATATTCAATTTATAGGAATTGAGTAACATCATTACCAATACCTGATAAGCGGAGTATTATCTTGCTCTTCCATGAAGTAAAATTATCTTTATTCAACTTGGGCACATCTCGTCTGTTCATCTTGTGATCTTTGGCTTAGGTCTTGAAACCTTCCTTCTAAGCACACATGCTCTGATACCAATTGTTAGTAATAACTAAGAGGGGGAGGGGGGGGGGGGGGGAATCNGGGGGGGGGTGAATCAGTGGATTAAAAAATTAATCCTTAAATCAACCCTTCAACTCTTATAACCACTAATTATTTCTTAATTTATCTTTTGTCCTACAAGATGAATGCCTTGAACAAATTATATCAATTTACTACTTGTCTGATTTCTCTGTTAAACCTTCTTCTTAATGTTTACCGATAAGTAGTCATCTATTTACCTAAATATAGTAAATATGCAGAGTATACTGATATATCTAGAATGAATTATGTAAGATACAAAACAGTAAAGAAATGCATCATACACACATATAACACATGGATTTTAACATGGAAACCCTATTAAGGGAAAAACCACTGGGACCGGTATCCCAAATTTTCACTCTTCTGAAGTGAACCCTATTAGGAGCCAACCCTATTAAAGGTTACAAACACAATGTTAGGTATGACCTTGTTAGAGGATTTTACACATATAGGTTGTCACTTAGTATCGAGCATCTAATGCTGCCATCCTTGAATTAGCCTCTCTCTTAGATTGTCAATAGGCATCAGGCATATCCAATGCTACTTTCATGAATCAACCTTTTTGGCACTCCTTGGGATGTACCTCAATATATAGAAGACTATTAAGTCCTACTCTGTTAAGAGACTTGATGTTTCAATGGTTAAACTGAAACAATATGACCTGTTTCTAATGCAACTTGAATTCCCGATTTTCAGATCTATTTAAGTACATTACCTCTCTAATCAATGTATCAATTCAATTCTTTTATGCTCCACACTTTCTGCTCTATGATGTTGTGCTCACTATTCATTGGTGTCTGCAGAATTCCTTAGCTCTTCTTTAGCTTGATTGATTAGTACTGCATGAAGTTGTTCTTCATCAGTTTCTCTTCAACATCCTCTTTTTATTCACTCCCCTCAATCCCCTTTTTTTGTGAATGTTATATATGAAAATGAGTTAAGCTTGTCTCTTATATAGACATTATAATCATTATTTCTTGATTCTTGATTCTTGGCGTGAAAAAAAATCCAGCCAATTAGATTTAAAGCTTAACTCTAGATTTGTCTCGTAGTTATCTTCATGCCAACTGTACAAATCATCTTTAAATCAATCACTTAACTTTGGTTGAATGAAAAAAAGTAGACAACCAGTTAAGTCCTTATTTAGCTCTTCCAGCTAGATATTTTGTCATTTTCTAAACTCTCTGTTCCGTCGGTCAACTCTCCAGTTAGTCATCGGTGACAACTTACAGTTGAATCAGTGTGACTCCAGTTAGCTTCAGAATCTCTATCCGTCAAGCATTGTTGGATGTTTACTCATCAAGCAACTCTATTTTAAGCTCATCAGGCATCCTGTGGTTTTTCTTTGTTGGGCAACACTGTCTTCTGCTTATCGGGTATCACTGTGACTTTTCTTATTTGCCTTTTTTGATGGTGTGCACTCCGTCGGTGTTGTCTATCATTTAGTGAATACTTGAATTTTATGCATTGCTCGAAGCATAACCTTTGTTCTATTGATTCTCTAAATTCTTTGGCATTATGTACATGAATGTACATATGGTATCAAGTTGACATCAATGAAAATACAAACCATTAACTGATTTAATGCCTTGCATTATCTTCAACTTAACATTATCAAACATTCAATCAGTTACATGTCATCAGTAATGCCAAGATCTAATCCTCTAGATTGAAACCATAGCATGAATTGAAATGAGAGAGAAATGCATAGATTTGAATATGATAAAGAAAGCATACCAAGCCCCCAAGGCTAAAGTACTCCTACGAAACTCACAACCCTTAGTTGTTACCCCGTGATTGTATCTTTTGAATGCTTGAATGTTGAAAATGGTAGATCAAAGAAGAAGGAAGGATGGAAGAAATCTTTCTTGTTCCAATGAACATCCACAATATCTTGTCCACCAAAATACTTGCATGTATTAAGGCATCATCATATCTTGTCTTTCTATATCATCCTCTTGCATTCTTGCATCATCATCATCTTATCATCATATCTTGTTGATATTGTTGATCGATTCAAATGAAGGCAAAAGAGAGTGCTTCTATAGAGATCTCAAGGTAAGCCTCCTAGGAAAATGCAAGGGCCCATAATTAAAAATTCACCTTGAATCATGGTCCAATCACAATAACCAACTAAGGAGGAAATGCAATTAATTAGATTTGAATGAAAACCCTTTCGCTTTCTGATTCGGGGACCAATTTTAGATTTAGGACCCGGTTATGATCCAAATTTGAAAGTGGGAACCAAAACCCAACAGAGGTCTAGGTTGAACTTGACCCTAACCTAGGTCAAGTTTGATCTCAACCCTGACCTAGGTTAGGGTCAACCTTGACATTGACCTGAGGTTTTAGGCCGGTCAACATAGAATGCCAGTGAGATTCCCAGGTCGGGCAAAAACCTAGGAAGATGGGAAAATAGAACAAAATGTTGGAAATAGGCATAGAGGCCTAGAAGAGATGTGATGAAGGATATGAGGACCAATACATAGGCCCTACCTAGAAAATAGAGCCACGAAGAAGGAAATCAAGGAGAACCCTCAAGATCCTAACCCTAAATCCAAGTGCAGATGCATCCTAAATGCAAATCTATCATGTAAATGTACTAAAAGAGGGTGCTAAACCTACTAAAATGGAAGTTCTTCCATTTTAAGATGATATAGATTCAATGAAATATCTATCCACTGCAAGGGAGAAAAGGAGAAAAGAGAAAGTGAGAGAAATGATATATCTATCCATTAAAGGGAGAGAGAAGATTCTACAGATAATGGGAGAGAAGAACAATGCCATATCTATCTACAGAGAGAGAGAAGATTCAGGAAAAAAAGATTCAAATATGCAGGGAGACTCTGCATGGTGAGTTTTAATGTTTTGTAGTGATTAAACATATTATATGTACAAACTAGGGAGAGCTACAACATTTTTCATATAGTTGTAGAACTAAAGTTTGGTATTATATGGCATTTTCATATTGCATATTTTATATTGTGTTGCCATCAATGCCAAAGGGAGAGATTGATGAACTACAACTGATTGTATGTTTGAAGTCATTGAGTTGATGATCAACTGAGTTACTAATGTGATGATATACATTAATCAGTTAATGTATTCTCATTGATGTCAACTTGTTTTGATTATCTTCATGGTTACAAACATCTATTATGATTTGAAGATCTGGAATAAACAAAGTCTATGCGGTTGGTAATTGAAGAATTTTGTATACACTGAGTCAGAATAGTGGACACTGAGAAAACACAGTTTATACTGATTTTAGTGTTAATCAAGATAGGTATCACCGACGCATCACAGTATTGACCAAGTAAATAAACTGAAGGCCAACTAAATGATGAGATGGAAAATTATTTATGATTTCAAGGTAATTGATAAGGCTTGTTATGTTGATAAAATGACTATGAAAATTCAAGATGATTGGATGAAGGAGATTGAAACATGTTTTTGACATAACTACCGAGCAAGGTTGAAGCAGAAAAATCAACAATGGAGATTAAGCGACAAAATCCAAGGATGGAGATTAAATGGTTTATGATGTGTATATAAGAGATAAGAGATTCATTATGAATCACACACACACATGCATATTGTTGAAGAGATTAACTTCATGCATGACTGATCAAACTGGTTGAAGACATAACTAAGAATTTCTACAGACATTACCGAGTGACAAAGAAAGAGCATTTATCGAACATAAAATAGTATGAAGAATCAGAGGAACTGAAGTGAATATTGATCAGAGGTATTATTGCTCTTAGCATAGATCTAAAAATATGAAAATAGAGTTGTATTTGAATTAGATCATTACTATATCAATTTAACCATTATTACAAATAAATCTCTTAACCTAAGTGGGACTTAACAGTCTTTTTCTTATGACATTCAATGAATGTTGATTATTTTCTTGTTGATCCCATTGTGAATGTTTGGTCAAGGGAGAACTATTAGTGATATATCCTCAAACTAGGTCACACCTAACAGTGTGCATTGTAACCTTTAACAGGGTTGGCTCTTAACCAAGCTCACTTCATAAGAGTGAATTATTTTGGGTTACCGTCCCAGGTGGTTTTTCCCTTAGCAGGGTCTCCACGTTAAAAATCTATGTGTTAATGTATATGGATGTGTTGGATTGTTATTTTTCTTTACACATTACTTTATTTGCATTGATCGGTAATCATAGTATTTGTTTTACTTCTACTCGGTGGATGATTTTGAGATCACAGTTTATATTTAACCAAGTTGATTTATATGTTTGAAATTATTGTTATATACATCTGGGCATAAGTGGGACTGTATGATTACTGGAATTAACTGATTCACCCCCTCTCAGTTATCTAACAATATATGTATATATGTATGTATGTATATATGTCCATATATATATTTGAACAAACTTTGCACAAATGAATTTAAAATTCACCTTTTAAAAGAATGAAAGATTGGCAAAGCTTACTTGAATTAATTATTGCTGACACAATCAATGTACTTTCTTTGTCAATCTCCCAAAAAAAATCATATCATTAATGATTTTAACTTTTCTATAATGCTTTTAACTTTTCTATTGGCGACAACTAAATTTCACCCTATACACTTTTGAGAAGGGGTGATGTATGATTTAGATTGTTCAATGCTCCCCCATAGACCAATGGTTAGTCATTTGTTGGTAGAGACAATGCCTGAATTTGGTACTATTGTAACTTCCTTGTTATTTGACTTCTTCCTCCATTCCATATTTTTTTTATGAGATCCACTTAGTTCAACAATCTGGTTGCTACTTTCATCATTTGTCAGAGTTCTGTTAGATTTGGATGATTTAGCAAAGTGACTTATTTGTCCACACTTAAAACATTTTGCATCCTTCTTTCTAAATATTAGAGATTTAGATTTTTATTCTCTTTCTTTATGAACAAAGTTATGACACACATAATAATTTTCGTGAAAATTTATGTTCATGACACCTTCCTTTTATTGATTAGAGATTTGAATTTTGCATACACTTTCCTCATGACAAAATTTATGACATTTATTGCATTGTATTTCTTGAAATTTCCTCATTTAAATTTTAAAACTTTGTGACCAAAGATATTACAAATATAACAACAACCACTGAAAGATAAGTACCTTTAGGCACTAGGTCGTATTACGGGTAAATTCTTTGTGCTTTTTGCCTCAGTTAATAATCTTTTTCCTTTGCCAGTCTACTTTGTTTCATTGTAATATCTTGAGTCTTCTTTGTCCTTGATTCCTTTCGATAAGTTCAATAGCTTGTCCATTACTGTACCAACTTCACATGATTTAGATTATGCTCTCAGCTTAAATAATTTTGATTCTAATTTTGCATTTTGTTTTGAAATCCTTTTGATAATTTTCTTGAAGTTTTCATTTGTCGCCTTCTATTCATCTAATCCTTTTTCAATTTAAAGTATTTTCATCCATGCATATTTTTTTTTGTAGACATTTTTAGATATGATAGGAATATCACTCTAAATTTGCTGAATGTTTTCATCCATTTCTGGAATCAATTTTGCATAGTCACTTTTTGACTCTTTTAGTTTTGTAAGTTCTTGTTCAAGTTTAGAATTTTTTTTTGATCTCCTTATTTCCTGAATGACATATTTGTTCCTTTCCTTGAATTCCTTGGTTTTATTTCTTATTTTAGTAATGTAGATATTTGCTTCCTTCAATTTTTTTTTCAGTTCTTCATTTTCTGATTCAGTAAGTTCAATGTCACTCGACATGATCTACCAATATTATTTTGAAAAGAAACCTTCTTCCATCTTTTCAAACATCCAAGTTCTCCCTCAAGTGGTTAAGCTCTATCTCCAAGGAACCAAGCTCTGATACCAATTGTTGAACAAGGTGAATAACTGTGAGGGGGGTGAATTAGTTATTCCTACACAACTTATAAAAATTTATCTCTGTCGGTAAACACTTAAACAATACTGATAACACCTTAAGTTTTATCAGTAAAGTACATTAAGCATTCACAGAAGATGTAAACATGAAAATCACAGAAACACTAAAACAAATAACACTGGATTTAACATGGAAACCCAAGATGGGAAAAACCATAGAGAACTATCTCAATATATAATAAAAAATGATTAAGGTGGCACCGAAAAGGTGACTTGATACAAAGGATCACTGCTAGAAAATGAAGGGCTCACTGCCGATAGAAAGGCTCATTATCAATACAGAAGGGCTCACTGTTGATACATAGGCTCACTGCGGATACAAGGGCTAGCTGCCAATAGGAGAGATTAATTCCTGAGAGATATGAGAAGATGATAGAATACACCTCTAAGATCTACATACTTCTCTTTACAAGGATGAATCTCCTTCGCATGAATTTGTATGCACCTCACATATATCCAACACACATTCACATTCATAATGCTAAATGGATACAAGAAACCTATTCTTTATTTGTATCAGTATCTAATCTTACATATGTCGACCTTATACAAAATGTGTGAAATCACCAATGTAGTACATATTATCTTTACATTTAATTCATGACATTGGTACTAAATCTAGGAAATACATAAGAGAGTAAAACAATAATTCACAAATAGATCAGACATAGAGTTTAACAATATATGCTGCAAACACCAAAACCATCTGACTGTTACCACTGAGTGTGCTGAAACTGATAACCAATAACCCAATCAAATCCAAAAAGACCACCAAAAGATAGTGAAACATGCCAAATACCACCGAGACCACCAAGATGTTGGTAAGAGGTTTTGACATCAAAGAACATCAATGCCACCACTTCCTAATGTATCCTAACAATTACTGATGTTATTCATGTTCATATTAGAATTAAATTTTATGAGAAGTCAGATAATGATATTGTTAATTCAGTGGCAAAGATACATATTTAGTATTTACAACAATATATATAGTGGTTGAAACTTGAATAATATCTTTTCTTTGATAAAATTAATGACCAGAGTTAGTGACCATGACATGTGTAAATAATTTTTCTAGGAAGGCCTTTTGGTCGCCCCCCTAGCCACTCCTATAAAATTTGTAAAGTCTTGGGTTGTTTAAAAGAAGTGGTAAATGCCACATCAATTGACATTTATGAGCATTAATTAAAAGAGGTAAATCGTTGGTGCAAGAGAACCTAGGGTTAAAGGCCCTTCTTTGTTTTTGTTGTGCACCTTCCTAGTTTCTTAGGCCAATAAGGAAGGCTTAGGAACATTTTGGACTTGTTTAAGTTGGTTTTTGTAAGTGTTTGGTTCATTCACTCATTGTATTGACGTAAGAAGGAAAATGGGTCAAATTGTGGAATGAACACCCTAGCTTCCTAGGAGAGTGTTTTTAGATTAGTTTTGTGATGTAGAGGTGTTATTTCAAAATCCAACCAAGGCATTAGAAGCATGGAAAAGTGAAAATTGCAAGAAATGTGGGAAAAGTTGCTAATGCAACAATTTTGCAACTTTGCAACTTTTAAAAGTTACTCAACATGTCCTAAAAAGTTACTTTTGTCCTAAATGGAAAAATGGGTCAATTAAAATGGTTTTTATGACAATGGGAAAACTATTTAAGATCTCCCAAGCCACCATTTCAAGGTTGGATTTCTTATTGTTTGAAATTTTTAGTTAATAAGAAGTTGCAAACTGTGTATTTAATTGTATTCGAGCATTTTTGAGTAACCGAGCTATTTAATGGATTGAATATTGATCTTTTATATTGTATTTAGTTTCTTATGATTATTTAGAGACTTTTTGTGTAAGGATTTTTGTTGTTAGTTTCCATTTTGTAGTATCTTTTTAAGTTTCTTTGAAGCTGCAGTCTCCTAGTCCAATTTTGGACTGTATATAGAAAATGGATCCTCGAGGTTATTGAATCTATTAGGGATTTTTCTTGTATGAACCACAGTGCTTGAAATAACTACTAGAACACCATGCTTTCTAATACTAATTCAGAGACAAGAAAAGCCTAATTGCTAAGGACTGGATAAGGTCCTTCTTCTTTTTTGAGCTCCACATATACTTAGGCAGGTTTTACCTTTTAAGATTGCTGTTTACACAGTATTTGTTGATGTGGACACTGATTTTCTATGTATCTTTTGTTAAACCAACTTATGAATCACCTTGCAAATGACCAAGCATAACCAGATGCAAGATATAACCATACAAACCATGGCTATAAGCATAACAATAACCAATGATACAAGGAATCTCATCCTTCTTCCTTTTATTGTAGGAGGGATAACCTAGTTGATTCACTCTCCAAGGAATCAATAATATGGACATTGTCCTGCTGACATAGGTCCTTATAAGTTTAGTTTATCTGTTCTTAGTAACAAAGTATTTTGATTGATTTGGTTTTGATATATTGGAATAACTTAGACAAAGATAGATTATCAGACTATTTTCTGAACCAATGCCTATCCTTTGGGCTATAGAGTCAAAATAAGCTAAGATATCATAGAAACAAAACATAGTAAACTGCCTTACAGTTCACATGCAATTCAGGTAAGTTGCCTTACAAGTTACCCTGTCACCTCAAATCTATTGTATCAAATCTTTAAACAAAGTAGTATGCTCCTTGAAATTACTTACAAAACTTAGTTCTTTCCTGAAAAGAAACTTGCAAGTAATCAAATAGTTACCTTATAACCAGAATGTTTCAGAATACCTTGTAAACTTAACATAGAAGAGCACATACAAAGAATAAAGAGATAGCAATGGAAGAGAGTAAAATTGCACCATATATTATTTATATGATCCAGCTTTCCATACATGAAAGATTATACAGCTTCAAAGATAGATAGAAACCCAGAATATCTGAATTCTGTGATATATTATCTCCTTTCCAAAATGTTCCAACATCAAAAGACCCTTAACTATTACAACTCTTATGCTATATATAGGTTTTAGACCATCTTGGAATCCCTTGAGGATGCAACAAGCTTCGGATGGTCACTTGAAAACCTAACCCTAAAGTTACAGGAGAGACAAAAGAAAGAGAGAGAAGAAGTGGTGGAAGGACTGAGTCAAAAAGGTAGAAGCAGATATTTCTTGTTCTTCTCCCGATCTGGTGACTGCAATCAGATTTGTAGATGGTAGCTGGTAGTATTTATGCTGAGTTCAGATTGTTGTGCTCGCCTACTCACCTACATTCTCCTTTTGTAATAACTGTCCATCTTGTCTTTGAATAGTGCAACGCCAAGTGTTCACCTTACTCATCGTCCAAAATTTCTTCTTCTACTACAGGATTCTTTTTCTTTGGTGTAGTCATGACTTCCCAAGCCTTTACTTCATCATCTGTTGGCCACTTGAAGTCCTGAGTACTCTGTACCTACACCTTTTGCCTGTCCCATCTTACATCGGTGATGTTCTTGACATCAAGTAGGAACTTGTTGATATCAGTCTCTGCTTTAAAGGCTTCATCCAATATCTTATCGAATCCTTCTACATCAACCTTTGTTCCTAAAATAAAAGCCTCTTCACTAGGCATCTTGGTGTCAAACTCACTCTTCTAGGCATCTACAACCTTTACTTGGTCATAATCTCCTTTCAAGGCAGGAATAAACCTATTGAAATCACTTGAAAAGAGATTCAATTTAGCCTCTATCTGGTTCAATTTTCCTTTGAAGAATGAGAGAGAAATGTTTACTCTTTTGATCTCATCTCCTACTTCATTCACTATCTCAGGAAAATCAGGTCTTATGGATTGCAAAGATGACAATTTCTCAAATAAATTTGCCCTGGCAGACCACTTGGTGAAGTAAGGGTTCAAAATGGCAAGGTACCCCATTACCTCAGTATGCAATGCTGGAAACTTATTATATGTATTAATTACAACATCAGATTTGTCTTTTAAGATCTCAATCCTATGTTGTAATATGCCTTTCAGCACCTTCAAAGCTATTGCATTTCCTTTTTCTTCATCCACCCTTTGTTCCACAACCTCTTCTGACTTAGGCTTATCTTCAATCTGCATTGGTGGTGGTTGTGCAGGCACATACACTACCTCAGGCTTTGCCTCTAATTCATCTGACAATGTCTTTATCAGATAACCCCTTTGGTATAGTTGTATATGGCACATGTCTCTGTCCTTAGATAGTGCACTTATTTCTTCCAAAAAAGTAGTATACCTTTCAGACAATTGCTTTGTCTTGTCTTCATTTAGTTGAGCCTAGTGTGTCATAATTTGGGAGATTTCTAAGTCCCCTATATTTTTTACTAACCACACCATCTGATTCCCCACCATATTTTCTTGAATATTTACTAATTGGGGCTTCTGGTCTTTTGGGCTCAAACTCCACATTACAAAGGCCTGTGACTTTGAGTTATACCCAAATCCTTTTATCATTTCTCCTACCTAGACTTCGCTAACCATTTTAAGGTCAGGCTGCTTTCTGATTTGATCAATAATGAAAGCAGATGCTAAATCCCATCCTTCAGCCAATAATATCCCACTTTCTAGCACCATCTTTCTGGCATCCTCAGGAGAGATATCCTCATTCTCAGGATCATAATTTTGTAAGGCCACTAGAGCCTCATTTGTAATTGTTTCTTTTCCATCCACAGTTAACTGGGACTTTATTTTCTCTGTTTTGTGCCATCTCAGGAAGTCTTTAAACTCCTCTGTTTTTACAAAGCTGTCATCATCTAGGAATTTTTGCTGATGAAGCAATCTTTCATCAACATAGGCCCTAAGTGGTACCTCAACTTCATCTTCTAGGTCAGGCCTTTGCTTCTTGCCTTCCCTGATTTCTTTTCTCAGGTTATGATCATATAACCTGGTGCCAGGTACTAAGGCCTTAGCCTTATCCTTTTTCTTACTTTGGCCCTCCACTGAAGGCTGTCCTAATTCCAACTTTTTCCTCTTTGTAGCAGGTTCTTCTACATCATCTAGCTGTGTAGCAACTGTTAGATCTATAATATGTCCTTCTGCTCCCTGCAACTGTAGGATATCAGCCATTTCTTGCTCTGGTGCTTGTTGTGGTGGAGGAGATACGGGGGGACGTGCATAATCACTATCATCACCACTCTCATATTTTGATTCTGAGTGTTCAGGTGACTGAGCACCTTTCTTGTCAAGGACTGTATCCAATTGTTCTACAAGCACATATTAGTTGTCTATCATGGCCTTAATCCTATAAAAATATGGGAGATCAGGGTAAAAACCCCCAAAGGACAACCCATTTCTTTTTATTTATGTCTGCAGCTTCAACAACTCCTGGATTCTCAGTCTTCTCATATGAATTTCATCTTCATCCAAGATGTTCCTTATTGAATCTTCTTCAATGCACTCACAATGAAAATTGGTATTAGGGATAGTAGGAGTATACAACTTCCTAACCCCTGCCATGAAGCCCTCTGGGTCAATGTACCTGTAAGAGGCTGCCACCATTCTGTACTTCTCCAACCACTAACCCACTTCATCTATGGAATTCTTGCCAATTGTAAAATTGAGAATTTTAAATTGCCTAGGGGTTATAATCCCCTTTTTTTGCGGTGCAAAGTGCTCATTGTCTGTTAACATCAATTGCCAAATGAATTCCATAGCAACAACTCTTGCAGGCACATGATATGGTAACAAATGGGGTGGATGAATACACCCATACACCCTGATAATGGTGAAATTCTCCTCCAAGAAGAAATCACCCCAATTATGATTTCCAGGCCAATTATCTGTATACTCACAGGGCTTGAGCAGTTGTATGATCTTCAATGGGACTCTAGTCCTGCTTGTCCCCAAACTCTGCACAATTGGATACACAATCCAATTCTGGAAGGCACAGTAGTCACACTCCCTGGAAGTATAATTCCAAACCCTAACCCAAAACTAGATAGGATTTGGTTGTGTTTGATAGAATCTCTAAGGAGACAAGTTATGCACATCCATGATTACAAAATTGAAATATAAGAGAAGGTGCATCAGGACTGAATAATGCAAGAATTTAGGCTCGTTCTCCTTGGGGTTTTTTAATCTTTTCTGGGTTGCAACAAAAGCCTCATGCATTTCATCAATTATATGTTGTATGTAATCATAGCTAGTGCTTGAATGCACCTCTTGCAGGTCTAGTACCATCATTAAGATGCCAGCACTGATTCTCTATGCATCTCCATCTATCCCTAGCACTCTACACAGGGCATAAGCATTATACTTAATGTAGAAGTGTAGGTCCTTGTAATAATATGGATAGGGCTCAACCATAGGACCTAAGTAATTTTTCAATTCTTTTAACATATGCTTCTGCAATAAGCCTTTTGCAATACCAGGCTTAGAACTATATCTCTTCTCTTGCCTTGTCATGTCAATTTTAGTAGACATGGTGCTGAATAAGCCAAACGCTTGCATGAATGAGTTTCTATTTAAAATTAGTAGGGCAGTGCCATCATCCCTTTTGATGGTCTTTGTTAGGGCATCATAGTGATTTTCTAGGTCAAGAAATAGGTCTACATCTAAGAAAACATCAGGAACAAGCAACTTAGCAAGACCACATGTCCAAGGGTTTGAAACTGGGATGGGCTTATCAGAGTTTTTATAGAAGTATGTGAAAAGAGAGTAACCTGTTGTGCCTGGGGTCACAACATCTCAAATGTTCTTATACTCATCCAGGAGAACATTAGCATCGGCCTTCTTATTCTGCGTTGAACTTGGCAGGAGACGGAGAAACTCATCAGAGAAACTGGCCTTTCCTTTCTGTTCCTCTCCACTTGCTCCACTTGTTGAAGTGACACTCACAGCTCTGCTAATCCTTGCAACACCTTGAATCTCTTTTTCCTTACTGATATTGAAACAAATCTATCTCAAATATCAGCTGAGTGTTCTGAGCACAATCTCCTGCAATTTAGAACTCTCTGATCAACTTTGGGTATACTGCAAACTGCACAAAATATCACTCTCCTAAAAATTAGCAACTTGGCTCTGAAAACTGAAAGCACAGTGAATGAGAATGAATGCACCATCAACTCCTTATAGCCATCATTCAGAGTACACAACTCATAATTTGGAAACATCAGTTCTGCCATTAATTTGCCATGCTATGAACTTGAAAAACCAAGCCGTAGTTGCTGAAGTTGACAGGAAATCAAATTTTCAAAAATGAATCCTTGGAGCAATCATATAACATTTAAGAGAGCTGACATGTCACATTCTAATTTTTTGTTTGTCTCACATCTCAGCTACTCTTTTTGCACAGTAATCAAAATACAAGTCTGTGATTGGTTGCCAAGAGATTTACATTGTCACATCAAAAAATTGCCGCCGTTTCTTAGATCTCGTGATCAGGGGACTGCGTGACTGGATTAAGTCTCTTTGTTGCAGGCCTCTGTTATTAACCATGGTTCCATCTCAAGACTTGGCGACAATGTGCTTTCTTAACTTTGGCTAACCCAAGTGATCATCTGGCAATCACGTGACATAACTGAAATCATAGTCGCGCATAGTTAACACTAACTCACCATTCTTTCTGAGACTTTGCGACTAACCGTTACCATTAACCTTTATGGTTGTCTCCCTGTCGCTAAATGTTTAATTTCTATTTCAAGACTTCGCGACAATGCCTAGTCGCCCAGTCGGGAGATATAAGCCCTGAGCATTCAACTTTACCTTAACATGTTATAAGCGCTCCCTTTTCACTTCTGATGACTACACGACATACCCTAATCGCCAAGTTGGGAGGTCTTTTCCCCTGGGGCACTTTTCTTCTCAGACTTCATGACAACCATTGGATCTTTTGATTCTTTCATCTGACGGCAGTAGCTTAATCGCTGAATGTTTCTTACATACCCTTAAATCATTTCCAGACATCGCGACAGAAGGAAAAGAACCTTAGTCTCGCTATCGCTGAATCCATTTCTTCCTTCTGGCGACCACGTGATAACCCACTTGCCTTTAGACAGATGTCACTCAATCATTGGTCCTCTTGCTGGATAATAGAAAACTGAAGCATTATCTTGTTTTGGCGACATCCCAACTAAGCATTACTGCAAACTTCAAACGGCTAGTCGCATAGTCTGAACTGAAATCTCTTAACCGCTGTTCTATTTCGAGACCATGCGACTGAAGGCCTGACTTAACTGTTAGCTTTGACTCATTTGGCGATAACGCAACATGAAGTAATCACGAAGTCTGAGAACATTTTCATAACTGTGAAGATCTTCTCGTGATCACCCGACTAACAGTGGGTCCCATCTTTATAAAGCTTCATAACATCATTATCTCACGACTACCCGACTGAAAGAAATCGCTGAGTCTCAGAACACTGAAGGAATATTCTGATTTTAAATGAGACTATGCGACTCAAGGAAAAAGCAAAGTCAGGAAGACATTTGGAATATTCGGTTGGGGTAACGCGACAAGGTGACTTAAATTAAAACACATGCCTTTAGTGAATGAAAAAGGTAACTCTGAAACATAAGACATGGCCTAGGGTTTTAAATTCATCATTTAACACTTGGATATGAGTAGGGTTTTCAGGGTTTTTTGCATAATGGGCTAAGTTTAGACTTGAAAACCTGAAACATGGCAGAGGTAAGGGCACAATGAACGAGAGATAGCTGAATTGAGCACATCCAAAAATAGAGAGCAGGACAAGGAACCAGGAGAACAAGCAAAAACAGGAAATACAACCAACAGAATCCATGGTGAAAAAATGTGCCTAGATGGAAGTCAAGAGGAGCCAGTGTACATATTTTTCCTTTTTTTTTGTAGGAGAAGAGTTAGCCATGAATTTTGAGCTCTTTGCCTAGGCGAGTTTGGCTATAGCCTGGCTAGGGAAGAAAGAGAGACAATGGTGAAAAAAATTTAGGGTTGGATTGGAAAACACAATCCAATGTTTGGATGATGACAAGGGAGAGGTAATACAACTCTCTGAGAAGTGGTAGTAGTGGAGGAATCAAAATCAACAAGAAATGAAAGCAAAAATAGCATAAGACCTAATTAGCCCTACATTTAAGGACATTGTCCCTAAGATTTTCCAAGGGTTGTATGGATGGTTTGAAGAATCCATACCCTAAGATATTTAATATTTTGGAAAAGGGTATCATAATCTACAATTATTTTTGGGGTTTTTTGTGAAAGAATCTAGAAATTGTGCTTGATTAGGCTACATGTAAGCACTAGGCCTAATCCTAGATTGTAAGAGTTTGATGGTTGAATGGGTGTTTAATGGTTTCAATTATTAAATAATGCCATTAAATGACCCAAGGAAGTAAGAAAAAAACCTTTCAAGGTGTTGTGAGTGTATTGGCATAGGTTGATAGAATTCACCTTTGATGATTCAGTGAGCATTAAGAAAGAACTTGATTAGTAGAATGGATCTTCAGCAGGCGGTAGAAGTTCTTAGTGACTTGCCTAAAGATTAGGGTTGAGAGATCCCTAGAAGGCCTAGGAAGGAGGTCTTAGGGAGTCAAGCTAACTCTAGATAGAAAGATCCCATTCCTACCAGATTGGTATCATAGCCTAAAGATTGGGCTTGTGTTGTTTGGATGCTATCTTTGCCAGAATCAGTAGATTCATCCAAGATGGTGACTAATGCTGAGATAGAAAATGATGTAGAAGAGAAGAAAGAGGAGGACTGAATCCTAAACAAATAGTTGGATGACATAGAAACTAAGTTAGAATAAGTGCAGCTTAGGACTGTAGGAGTCAGTGAACTTATGAGAGAAACTGAAGGAAAGGGTAAGTTAGTGGTTGAGGAAGATATAATACTAGAGCTAGACCATATGCTTCAATAAGAGCTATTCTTGAAAGCTTTAAAAGATATGAGTGGTAATTCCTTGGAAGGTGTGCCTCTATTTAGTGGCAAGATGGAACTAGAAGTAGTCATGGAGTGGGTAGGACTTGAAAATCACTTTGAATGTGATAATGTGACAAAGGCTCAAAAATTTACAATAGCCAAGACAAGATTGAGAGGGACTGCTCTCACTTGGTGGAAGTTTTTCCAAGATGAAAGGAACAAAGAAGGGAAGAATGCTATAACTAGTTGGAAATACATGGTGGCCAAAATTAGAGAAACTTATCTTCCTAATGATTATGAGGTGCAGTTGCACGAGAAAAGACAAAATCTGAGATAGAAAGACTTAGAAGTTAGTGCCTAGACAAAATTGTTTCATAAGCTATGCCTAAGGTCACACGTAATGGAGGAAGAGAGCCTAAAAGTGGAAAGGTATCTAAATGGTCTCAAGTGGAGTATCCAAGAGGAAATTAGTCTCTTAAGCCCCAAGACTGTACATCAATTCTATCAGCTAGCTCTCAAGGTAGAAGAGAAGCTCAAAAATAAACATGAATTGAGAAATAGGGGCAGAGGTAGAGCAAGAGATGGTAGAGGCCAGAGGGAAGGTTTTGGTGGAAGGAACTTTGAGGCCAGAAATTAGAGTGATTCTAAACTCACTGAGAATCAGGGAGAGACCAGTAACACAAGAGGTGATTACAAAAGAGGAAGAGGATCAAATAGAAATTCAAGAGGATGATCTAATAACGAGGGGAGAGGATCTTATTTCTCTTCAATGAAATGCTAAAATTTCCATCAGTATGGGCATCCTTCCTATAGGTGTCCTGAGATGAGTTCTACCTCACAAG
Organism: Thuja plicata; assembly: GCA_018584345.1. NCBI lineage: Eukaryota > Viridiplantae > Streptophyta > Pinopsida > Cupressales > Cupressaceae > Thuja > Thuja plicata. Next base: position 750,671 of record MU224396.1, read on the forward strand.
GAGGAGTGAAAAAAATCAATTATGTGCAAGAAGAGTATTCTAGTAGCAAGTCAGTAGAAGTAGCCCTAGATTCAGATATAAGGGAGAATTTGATGATCTGAAGAACACTTCTCAAAGAGCCCATCAAGCAGGAGGCAAGCCAAAGAATATCTCTATTTAGAGTTAAATTTAAGGTACTAGGTAAATTTTGTAGAGTTATCATAGATTATGGTTCTACTGATAACATAATTTCTATGGAAGCTATTGAAAATCTAAAATTGAAAAATATTCCTCATACTAACCCTTACAGAGTCACTTGGTTGAATAAGGATCAACATGAGTTGGTCAATGAGAAATCTTGCATGGAATTTTCCATAGGGTGGTATAAGGATAGAGTGTTGTGTGATGTCTTACCCATGGATTCTTTCCATATATTCTTAGGTAGGCCTTGGGAGTTTGACAAAGATAATGTGCTTGATGGAGCCAAGAACTTTTATTCTTTTAAGAAAGATGAAATGAATTTAAAGATATAGTCAATCTTGGAAGAAGGAGAAGTGAAGAAAGGGGGTCCTAACATACTTTTGGTAGGGGAAAAATAATTCTTTAAGACACTAGAGGAAGAAGAAGGAGTGGAATTTTCTTTTGTCTTAAAGCCTAAGGATGAGAAGGGGAGTAAGCAAGAAGAGTTACCTTTAGAAATCCAACAGTTGTTAAACCAATACCAATACATAGTCAGTGATGGTAAACTAGATAACCTACCACCTGAGAGGTCTATTATTCATCATAGTGACTTCATCCCAGGAGCCTCACTCCCAAACAAAGCTGCTTATCAAATGACCCCACAACAAAATGCATAAATTGATAACCAAATTAAAGAACTACTTGATCAAGGGTTGATTAGAAAGAGAATAAGTCCATGTGATGTTCCTAGTGTCCTAGCCCCATAGAAGGGTGGTATTTGGAGGTTGTGTACAGACTTCAGGGCCATAAATAGGATTACTATCATATATAGATTCTCGATCTCTAGAATAGAAGATTTGATGGACTATCTAGGGGGAGCTAAGTATTTCTCCAAAATAGATCTTAAGAGTGGGTACCATCAGATAAGAATTAAAAGGGGAGATGAGTGGAAAACTAATTTTAAGACCATAGAGGGACTCTATGAGTTGTTTGTTATGCCTTTTGGGTTATCCAATGCCCCAAGAACATTTATGAGATTACTGAATGAAGTGTTGAAAGAAGTCATTGGACAGTGGGTTTTGGTGTATCTAGATGACATATTAATGTTCAATAAAACCAAGGAGGATCACGTTAAGAACCTAAAAATGGTAATGAAAAGACTACATAAGGAGAAGTTGACAATAAACCTAGAAAAGAGGGAGTTCATGAAGCAACAGTTGGTATACTTGGGCTTTGTTATATCACAGGGAAACTTGAAGATGGACTCAAGAAGGGTGGAAGCCATCTTGAATTGGCCTACACCAAAGTCATCCATAGAGTTAAGAAGCTTCCATGGACTAGCATAGTTCTATAGGAAGTTTATCAAACAGTTTAGTGAAATCATTGCACCTATTTTGGATACAATAAAAGGAGGCATGAAAGCCAAATTCCAATGGAATGAGCAGGCTGATAGGGGATTTGAGACTTTGAAGAAAATAATATCCACCCAACCTATACTAACACTTCCTAGTTTTTACAAGTTGTTTACTGTGGAATGTGATGCCAGTAATGTTGCCATAGGTGCAGTTTTGAGTCAGGAGGGAAAGTCAGTAGCTTTTCACAGTGAAAAACTCAGTGATGCAAAGAAGAAATACTCATCATATGATTTAGAACTATATGCATTAGTGCAAGCACAAAGAAAGTGGAGATATTATCTCCTTCCTAAGGAATTTTTAGTTTTTACTGACAATCAGGCTTTAAGCTTTCTGAATTCACAAGATAAGCTAAGCCATAAGTATATGAAGTGGGTGGAGTATATCCAAGCCTATACCTTCACCATCAAACATAAGAAAGGAGTTCAAAATAAGGTGGTAGATGCATTGAGAAGAATATTTCTCACAGTGCAAGAAATTTAGTTAAGGAGCATTGGCATAGAAAACTTCAAGGGTCTATATCCAGATGATGAGGACTTCTCAGCAACCTACAAGGTATGTAAAGAATTTCAAAACCACTTTCATGGTGAGTACTTTGATTTTACCATACAAGAAGGTCTTCATTCAGGGGAGGAAAAATCTATGTACCTAGAGGTTCAATGAGGGAGAACATAGTGCAGGAGAAGCACAATGGTTCATTGAGTGGACATTTTGGTGTGCATAAGACCTTAGAGTTGGTAAAGAGATACTACTATTGGCCAAAAATGAGTAGGGATATCCAGAGTTATGTGGAGACTTGTATAGTATTTCAAAAGGCTAAAGGTACTTCCTCCAATGTAGGCTTGTATCAACCCCTTTCAATCCCAAATAGACCTTGGGAGTGCCTCAATATGGATTTTGTAGTTGGAATTCCTAAGACCAAGCATGGAATGGACAATATTTTTGTGATTGTGGACATGTTTAGAAAGGTGGTTCACTTTGTGCCATGTAAGACCACCCATGATGCATGTTATATAGAAAATATCTTCTTTAGGGAAGCAATAAGGATGCATGGATTACTCCTAAGTATTGTATCAGACATGGACTCTAAGTTTATGAGTCACTTTTGGAAAACTCTATGGTAGAATCTTCGTATAAATATTTCTTTTAGATCTTCATACCATCCAAAAATAGATGGGAAAACTAAGGTAGTAAATAGGATCTTAGGAAATATTTTAATATGTCTCACTAAGGAATATAGACAATCATGGGATTAGTTAATTGATCAAGTAGAATTTGCATATAATGACACAGTTAATAGGTCCACTGGAAAGAGCTCCTTTGAAGTGGTGTATGGAATTCATCCTAGGGGTATATGTGAACTCAGGGATCTTGGAAGTAGTGGAGAAAAGAGTGGATATGCTGAGGATTTCTCTCAATCCATGAAAGAGGTCCATTATACTGTGAAGAAGGCATTAGTGGAAAGCACAACTCACACCAAGAAAAAGGTGGATGAGAAGAAGAGGGATGTTCAGTTCCAAGTTGGAGATCTAGCCATGGTCCACCTAAGTAAGGAAAGAATACAAAAATTTGTTCCAAGTAAGCTTCAGATGAGGAAAATAGGTCCTTGTACAATTTTGGCAAAGTATGGGCTTAATGCTTATAAAGTTGATCTTCTTGCAGACATATGATTATCTCCAGTCTTCAATGTTGCAGAACTTGTGTCCTACAAAGGCCCATTTCTAGAGGGAGATCTTGATCATTCTAAGGATACAAAGGAACTCAAGACACTAAAACTTCCAGTCACTCCAAAGCCAAAGGTAGAGAAGATTTTGAACTCAAGAGTTGCTAAGAAGACTAGAACCAAGATCTACGTGGAACATCTGATAAAATGGAAAGGTAAAGCTGATTCAGAGGCTACATGGTTGTAGGAGATCAATTTCAAGAAGTTGGGAATCATCCCTTGTGTGTGTATTTATTAGAATTGCAATACGCAACACAACACTTCAATATGTCATTAGATTAGTGATCAAAACATGAAAGATTAGATGAAAAGCATATAGAAATCACCAAAACTGACATATTGCTTCCTATCTAAGAAGAGTATGATAAATGCTATAATTTCTCTTAGATTTTGCATAAATCAGTGACATATACAAGTTTAGAATGGAATATTTAAAGAGAATTCAAACTAAATGCCAATGCAAAGTTCATTTAAAGTGCTCCAAAGAAAGATTACGAAATTATGTAAATAATGAAATGAGAATGCATTTAGATTTCTAAGAAAATAGAGTAGCATAATATTGTAATGAAAATTCTAAGAATTAGGGGCCAATTGAGCTCAAAATTCATCCCTTTTATAGAAGAATTTGAGGAACGAGTGGTTAAGATTGACTTGTGAAGAAAGGTGGAGATTGAATCTCTGGTGATCCATGTGAGTGATCCAAGTGATTTAACTGTCATTGGCTAATGGATTGACTGTCCATTTTGCAATTGAGGAGTTGTAATTAGGATATTTATTTAATTCCTTTTAATTAATTACTTTAGCCAAGTATTTAATTGTTTTGATTTGATTAAAATAGGCTATTGCAATTAATGTGAATTAGTGATGAAATCACTTTGATTTTAGGATATTAAATTGATTTTAATGAATTATGTCAATATTTGAGTAATTGTCTTGACATAATTGAACTGCCTCACAATAGGTGCTTAGTAATCATGCCCAAAGCCTCTCTTAGGAATAGTTTATTCAATCTAAAGATCACTTCTCCCATCATGAGGTGCATTTATTTTGTCAACCCAGGGATGTATACTTGAAATGGTATGACACAATATGTTCACTAAGTTCCTTAAAGAGTCATTCTACCTATGCTGTAGGAAAGTAAAATACATGAAAGGAATCTATACTAGAGCTACAAGAAAGGAAACACATATATTCCTTACTAAAATTAATGCTATAAATTGAAAACTCTACTTAAGCCTATTCTTTCAATCTAGAGCATCCACTATAACTATCCTTGCAGGCGCTGCAGGAACATTCACAAAGTACAATGCTGCAGGAAGAAACTATAATCTTCTATCTAGAATGATGGAAATGCAGAAAGTAAATCTATTCTACTCTAATCTAATTCACCTCCCAAGTGGACCCCTTGGTCAGATTCTACTAATCTATTAACACAGAAGATAAACTGAAAGTCACTTCATTATATTTCAAGAACGGATTACATGAGAATGGTACGTAAAACTGAAAATGAACTTGCTGTGCAAGATACAATCAGAACAATGTATTCCAAGATATCTGAACTTAAAAAATAATAGTCTCCTCCCTATAAATAGAGGATTGAATTCTTTATTCTAAAATATAAAAGGAACCATCTAATTGAAACTGCGCCAGAGAGAAAAAACAAGAAACGTAACAGCCCACGACATATGCAATGAAGTCTGGGAGACCAAGTCAACATGATGGAAGTGTAGAGGGAATATAGAAACACTACATTCATGCATTTTTGAAATAGTGGCTCCTAATTTGTAGTAGCCATGTCTTCTGATGCCATGATGGTTATCCATTCGTAATTGGTCTTTAATGCCCTCTTTGAATGCTGTCAACCACTCCCAAGTGGCTCCTACTTCCTGGCAGGTTAGTTATTATGAAAAGATATTCATACAAGTAGCTTAATCAAATTAATCCAGATATTAGAACACACATTCTGATTATTATATGAAATAATGCAACATATGTATAATATTGGTACAATATGACATATCTATTCTACCCATAGGATTAATTGTTCTATCTGTACTTTGACATAAGTTCAACTGATTATAAGTCCACAAATGTTTTGGTAATACTTAAAAACAAAGTATAAATATTAATATAATAGAGACAATAAATGGTCTCATCATCTACCCCCTGGTAAGTCTAATGCTTGTCCTCAAGCATTACATCTTCAGGTAGTTACTCTGAAATCATCAACCTCTGTCCTCCCTCGCCTCTAGCTCTTGAAAGTATAATAGAACCCCCTTGTCTTCTCCTAGACATCCACTATGTGATCCTCCTATAGTTGGTCAAGTTTGTCATTATTGATGTCATAGAGGGGCCAAAGGAGCATTGGTGGCTGCATGGTGAGTGGACACTAGAGTTCCTGTCTAATTTTCCTTCCCATTTGCATGTATTTTGGTGCTCTTTGAATAGATGCTTGGAGGTTGATAGGACTGTGTGGTTCTAATTTCTTCAATACCTCAGATAACCTACCCCATCTTCTTCTGGCACCAACTAGGGCTCTCTGAAAGACAAAGTAAGACAAACCGTCATACTCTGCATAGACCTCTGTTCGAATCCCAAAATTTTTATACCTGGTTCCTCCTTAATTTTTTCATAGGTCAAATTGAGCCAATATCTAAGGAGTATATCTAGCTTGCTGCTTTCGGCCCTTAATGGAAATGGCTATGTTTTCTCATGTTCCCTGTAATTTTCTAGTTGTCTATCATAGTTGTCTTCATTGTGCATCTAGGACATTAATGCCCTTAGGTGTACGTCCCCTATATAAAGTAGAGGGTTCCACTCAGTCTTTGCTAGAATGAAGAAGTTATGTATGTACAATTCACAAAGTAAATTTTTCTGCCATGAGGGAAGGGTCTGGTATAGGCCATAAAATTCTTGGGCTGCCTTGAACTCAGAGTCTATATCTTTAATGGTCATCATTAGCTGGAACAAGAGGAACTATTCTTTCAAACAAATGGTATAAACCCTAGGGGGTGGCCTGCACACAATTATTTGATCAGTCAACTTGAGGGCATGATCCATCTTTTGTTTCTATTTTTCCAATTGCTCTTTCAATTCTACAATCTCCTCCCCTTGCTCTGTTATTACTTTCTTCATTTTCTTTTTCTCTTCTCCCCATAAAGTTGTTGTTAAAACATACTTATTATGTAATCCAAAGAGAAGAATTTGCAAGGTGATTGGGCCACAATCTTTTGCCTGGTTACTTTGCCTCCTCTGTTCCTTCCATGACTGCTCTAAGAAACTTATTAACCAAGTTCTGTTGTAGGGCACTAAGGCATTTTTTGTGTAGGTTGACTGATGGGTTATGAAGGCACTCTCCACGTTACTGTCTGGGATATCCTGATGGATTTCCTAGGGACTATTTTGGTAGACATCAGGTTCAACTTCATAAGTTTCTATTGAATGTGGAGGAAAGTCTAGAATTATAGACTGATTTGGGGAGTCACCCAGAATAATTTGTACATTGGGCTATTCATCAAATTGCAAAGTAGAAGTAGGTTGGATTTATGAGGATACTCTAGGGAGCTGTCCTCTCATTATAGGGCTTCTTCACATAGGGGTTTCTTCAATCTCTATAGCCTTTTTATTAATAGCCTTCTTCAACTTCTCTAGTATAGGAGTAGTTGCTGCAGGAACCGACTTCCTTTTCTTCCCCTTTGAAGTAGTAGGGTTTTGTGGCTTGGCTGCAGGAATGGAAGTTTCTCCCTCTAATTTTTGTTTTCCTTTGGTTTGGGAAGAAGTGGGTCAATTTCTCTCATGAGAAGGTAAAGACATACTTTCTTGCAGATTTTTAGTTTTTGCCCCCTGGGTATCTTGCTCAACGGCTAGGTCAACTGGTATTGCATCATCATGACCAGATTGCACATTAGGGTTAACTTGTGGTTGTAGGATTTTATGCTGAACAAATTCCAACCATGCCATGGGAGAGGCATCCCTAAGAGATATTTCTATTAGAAATTTAATTAGGGTATGGTGGGTGACAAAATTGACATTTCCTTTTTAGGTCTCCTCAGCACTAATGCATAGCATATTGTACAAGAAATTGGGGACATTTACTGGAAGATTATGCCTTACATAAACCAGTAATTTAAAATGATGTTCAAAAAAATTGGAAAATCTCCCTTCACACGTAAAATACCTGATAATATGTGTAGCCAAATCATTATACGGCGGAGGGATAGACATTCTTTTGCACCCTTGTTTGGTAATCTCCAGAGGAGGGTCGCCTGGTAGGGTAAAATGGGCCCTAGCTAATCTGGCATCATGAAAATTAGGGTAGTGCTCTCCAACCATTGGTAATCTAGTAAATTATGCTATCCACTCCTCTATGGTGACCATTTTCAATCCCCATACAGTTGCTTTCCCTTCTTCAAATGTACTTGCAAATTCAGCTGCTAAGTCTTCATCAAATTCTGTTAACTTTAAGAAATACCCTAACCAGCCACATGCATTAAACCTTCTTACCACTTCAACATCTGAAAGTAACACACCATGTACTATCATCTCGTGTCTTTGCAACTAGCCTCCCATATGTGCTTGCCAATTTTCAATTTGTCTGCTCTATAGTAGATAAATGCCTTATTCTTTTTTTTGAATTTTAGACTACTCATTTTTGAAAAACTATTGGCTTCCTTCTGAATTCCTCTATTATCCTCAACATGAACAATGGTGATGTATTTTAACAAGAGAAATTATAGTTCTTACTGTGGGTTGCCACATAATTTAATTATAAGTCACATCAGGTCTGATAATTAGAGATAATTTGGGAATAAAGGTACGACAGTTGTGCAATATAGCAATGGGGCTTTAATGAGACAAATGAAAAGTACAGATTTGAGGTGACATTAAATATTTTAGGAGTAAATAGAAATGAAATTTTAGAAATTAATACACTTCCCTCCCCCTACAAAACATTGACAAGTGTCCACACTTGGCATAGTTGGAATGAGGAATGGAACTGGCTTAATGCCGCAATGATACATTTATTGCAGTACTAGATATAATCATCAAAATCTATGCGCTAAAAATGGAAAAAATTAAAAAGATTGTACCTATCATTTTATCTTTGCACATGCCAAAAAAGGGTGGCAAGAGTGGAATGAAAGTGGAAGCGGCTTGCGTCAGCATACTCTGCTCTTATTGAAAGCAATTAAAGGAAAATGTTGATGACGTGGAATGTAGGTGGGTGGAAGATAAAGAAATGAGATGAGTTGGAAAGAAGAAGTAGAAAGTGAATGGAGGAATGAACTTCATGGAAAAAAAAAGTTTTTATTATGGACATGCTCAATGGAATTCTATTGAAGAGCTGCAGGAAGAAGGTTTTCACCCTTTGTTGCAGGAAATTTTACCTGGTGCTCGTTTGAAATTTGTTGTCAGAATTGCTACAATAAGTTTTCTTTTGTTTGAGGTTGGTGATACAACTTTAGCCGATGTCCATTGAATAATAGCTTGAAGTGTACTGGATCAATTTTTGTCAACTAGATGATGCCATTATTGAAGACATGGTTTATTTCATATGGCCCCAACCATCTTGTTTGCATCTTGCCTGGTATTTCCTTGAATCTTGAATCATATAGTAATGCCCAATCTCCAACTTGAAACTGTTTGTTCTTAATATGTGAGTTGTGCTAGTTTTTCCTTTGCTTCTCGATTATTTTAGTGCACTCCAGGGAAGATTTGCACATTTCATCCAAGGAATTGAGATGCAACAATCACTCTTTCTGTGCTGCAGGAAGATCAATATTTAACTCCAATGTTGTTCACAAAGTTTTGTGTTCAAATTCAATGGGTAGCATGGCTGCTTTTCCATATAATAGCTCAAATGGAGTAAACCTTGTAGTGGTTTTCCAATTTTTTCTATACACCCAGATGAATTTTGATAGTTTGATGCTCTAGTCCCAGCGATGCAAATGAACTATTTTTGTTAAGATGACTTCTATTTCCCGATTTGTAACTTCAGCCTATCCATTGGCCTCAGGGTGATAAGGGCTTGACTTTCAATGTTTGATATTATATTCTTTCATGAGATCTATTATTAGATTGGAAGTGAATTGGGTGCCTTGGTCAGTTACAAGTTCTCTTGGTACTCCATATCTGGTGAAAATATCATAATACAAAAACTCTCCAACCTTATGATACCGAGCATGTTTCGTGGCTTTTACTTCAACCCATTTGGTCAAATAATCGGTGCACAAAAGGATGTAGGACTTCCCATTGGATGGAGGGTCTATTGGGACAATGAATTCCATGCTCCATTTTTCAAATGGAGTTACCACCACCTGTGGATTTAGGGGAATTTCATCTAATCTAGTTGGTTGACCCATTCTCTGACATTTGTCACATTTTCTTGTGTAGCTGGTTGCATCCTTGTGAAGTGTAGGCCAGTAATATCGAGTTGTTAAAATATTTTGGGATGTCCTTTTTGTTGTAAAGTGTCCTCCACATGGCTCATTATGACATGCATGGAGAATGTCATATGTCTCATCTTCTCGCACACATCTTCACATTACTTGATTAGGTCCAGTGTAAAATAGTATGTTATCAATCCAAGAGAAAATAAATCTTTTCTCGACAAGTAGTCTCCTATCCTTGTAAGAAAAATGTGTTGGCATTTTGTTAGCTGCAAGATAATTAGTTGTTTCAACATACCATGGACTTTGGACAATAATATGAAACAAATGCTCATTTGGAAATGCATCATCTATTAGAGTAGTATCTTCTTCAGCATGGTGAATTCTGGATAGATAATCAACTACTACATTTGCCTTGCCAGGCTTTTCAAAGATAGTAATGTCAAATTCCTGCAAAAGAAGAAGCCATCTTGCTAACCTACCTGGGATGGCAGGTTTTTTCATGATATATTTTATTACTGCATGGTCAGTATGAACAAAAATAGGATAACTAGTTATGTAATGATGGAATTTGTTCAGAGAATAAATAACTCCTAGTAATTCTTTCTCAGTCACTATATAGTTTGACTTTGGTCCATGGAGGCTCTTACTAATGTAGTAAATTAAATTCTCTAGGTTACTAGACTTTTGTCCTAGGATAGCACCTATTGTGTAGTCTGAAGCATCTGTATGAACGTGAAATGGAAAAGACTAGTCAGGGCCCCTAAGTATGGGTGCAGTTGTCAATAGTGACTTAAGTTGCAGGAAGGATTCATCACATTCCCTTGTCCAATTAAATTTGGCCTCTTTGGTAAGCAAAGTATACATAGGACTAGCTATTTGAATAAAATTTTGGATAAACCTCCTATAGTAGCCAACATGTCCTAGGAAAGACCTGACATTCTTTTTCTTTTTAGGAATAGGTAGTGTGAGAATTATCTCTATTTTGACAGGATCTACCTGGATTCTAGCTTCAGAGATAAAATGTCTAAGCACTATGCCTTCGTACATCATCATGAAGCATTTATCACTATTGAGAGACAAGTTGTGTTCCTAAAATCTGATTAGTACTCTTTCCAAATTATTTAGGGCTTCCTCAAAGGTGACACCAAATGTAGTAAAGTCGTCCATATATATCTCCATATAATCATGTGATATGTCAGAAAAGATGCTGATGACAGCTCTCTAGAAATTAGTTGGTGCATTGCATAAGACAAATGGTAATAAAAAATAAGCATATGTACCCCAGGGGCATGTGAATGTAGTCTTCTCTTGATCTTTTGGAGCAATGTTGATCTGGTTGTAACCACTGTATCCATCCATAAAGGAAAAGTATTTCTTACCAGCCAGAGTGTCCAGGACTTGATCAATAAAGGGTAAAGGAAAATGATCCTTCTTTGTGGCATTATTCAACTCTCTGTAATCCACACATATTTTCTATTTTCCTCCTTTCTTAGGTACAATGACCAAAGGTGATACCCACTTTCTATCAAAGATTGGATAGATGAAACCAACATCTAGTAATTTTTGCAATTCAGTTTTGACTATTTATCTCAATGCTAGGTTTATCCTTCTTTGAGGCTGACGGAGTGGTAAGCTTCCATCATTAATATAGATCATATGGGTGCAAATTTTGGGGTTTAGACCTAGCATGTCTCCATAATCTCAAGCAAAGGCTTTCTCATGCTTACGTAAGAGTTTGGTTAACAATGCCAATTGTGGAGGTGGCAACTTGTTGTTTACATGGAGATTGTGACCAAGGGAAATTTCCACAATAGTTGTTAGCTCTACCATTGACATCCTAGGTACTGGGCTTGTAGCTACTTCACATTGCAATAATTGGCTAATTATCTCAGGGCTTGCTGGAAAGACATAGTCCTCATAGGTACATAGCTGTAAAATAGAACTTTTAGAAACATCCTTTACTACTATACACTCATTGGTAAGGATAATCTGTATTACATCATCTTCCTCTTGCATTTTTAGAAAAGAGTATCTATGCATCATCATAAGCTGGGAAACAGAGTTGACCTCTTCTTCCTCATCCCCTAGTTATGGTCAAATAGGATCTCTCAAGTCTAGCTAAGGTTGGGCAGGAGGATAGAGTGCTAGCTTCTTTATTGCCCGACCATTTGAAATTGTCATACTTCCTGATCTGTGACTAATTTTTGCATTAGTGGTGGCTAACCAAGGTCTCCCTAAGATGACTGGATAGCCAACAAAGTTTACTTTTGGTGATAAGATGAGAAAATCAGTAGGGTATTCCCATGAGTCTAAGGTAACTACCACATCTTCTATAAGACCATCTGGAGTGACTATTGAACTATCAACAAGTTGTAACACTGTTGGAGTTTCTCTCAAGCCCTCTATACTTAGTCTGTGCATTGTATCTTTGGTCATTACATTTGTGGTTGCTCCCAAATTAATTAAAGCATTTTTAACAGATTTTCATTAATTATCAAGTCAACTATTGGACTTCCAGGGTCTGAATACTTGGGTATAACTACCTTTCCCAACATGATATCTGAAATTTGCCCTATTACATGAGCTATTTGAGGGTCCTTTTTTTCTTCCAAGATTTTTAAGGCATGCGTCCTTAATAGCTTTTCCATAGATAGGAACGTCTTTGATAGCTTGAAACAGAGGGATTTGGATGTGCATATTTTTTAGCTGCTGAAGAATATCAAACAATATTTCTTCTTGGGATATAGGATTTTCTATGGTGAGCCTTTGTGGAAAAGGAGGGTCAACTAATTAGGTTTTAACATCAGTTTTGTTGAATTTTTGAGTTGATTGGGTGGTATCTTGCAATGTAGCCTCTAGAAGAGGTGCTGATGCTGCAGGAGTGTCTGCAACTTTTGTGATAATAGGATTTTGGGGTGTAGGCAGAGTAGTACCAGACCTCAAATGGATATCAGATATCTCTAGTGCATAGGAAGGATATTGTTGTGTATTAGTTGTGTACATTGGCTGCTATTGTTGCTTGCTATTTGGATTTGGTTGAAGTTGAGCAGGTAATTGGGTTTTCTTTGGATTAGGGCTAGTGGCTGCATGAGGTGGCATTATTGCAGGAGGAGGGACTAGAGATGGAAGTTGTGGAAAAGAAGGATTTTGGTTAGGCCACTATGGAGGCCCCCTCCACTGGCTATTTTTCTACCAATTTCCTTGCGGTGGTTGCCATTGATTTTGCTGGTTAGGCCACTGATTATTTTGCCACTGGTTATTTTGCTGGTTAGGCCATTGGTTATTTTTCTGGTTAGGCCATTGGTTATTTTTCTATTTAGGCCATTAGTTATTTTGCTGGTTAGGCCATTTGTTATTCCAGGTTGGCTGAGAGTACTGAGAAAGATTTTGATAGCTTTGGTTTTGCCATTGACTATTGTAAGGATTTGAAAATTGTAATGGGTCCTGAGGAATACCTTGTCATGAAGCCCATGGTTGACATTGAGTAATGAAGAACACTTTCTCATTGTCTCCTTCTATCTTCATGTACTTGGTAGGAAAATGTTGATTTTCCAGGTTTGCCACCAACTTGCATCCACAGTCTTTCTTTTGTTTATGACAATGAGGAAAATACTCATCTAACTACAATTAAACATCTACATGTTTCTTCTTGGAAGTCATGATGTTGAGATGTGTAGCAACATCATTAATGATGTCTTTCTTGAAATCCACTAGCAAATTAGATATCTCCAACTTGGAAATGCCTGATCTGCTCCCTTTAGTGACTATAGACCGATATCCTCTACTTTTCTTCCTAGTTGATCTAGAGTAGTTGAGACAGATTTTCTTGAGGTCATCCCAAGAAGATTAGGATATGTCCGCACCAACCATGAGGTCCAATGCTTCCAAACAGCTATTGTTCACTCCTCTTAAGAAGACTATTTTCTGTGAATCCTCTACCAGAATATGTTGGGGATTCTTCGGCATGGTGTATAAGAAACGTGAAACATATTCCTCCAAGGTTTCATCCTCCTTCTATGAAATTCTAAAAATGTCATCTCCCCTTGCAATATTCTTTGCATTTCTGTAGAAACAGAGTCTACATCTCATCCCATGTGCCTGCTGCATTTTCTCCTAAGCCCATGAACCATCGTAAGGCTGACTCTTTCATTGTTGCTGGAAATAGTTTGAGTTTGTGGGCATCAGTGTTATAGTCAAAGCTATGACAAAAGATGTCAAACTCAAACAATAAGGTGTCAGGATATTTGGTTATCAGCCCATAAAACTTTAGAAGTGTAGCAGAGGGTATATTTTTGAGATTGGCATTGTTCATAAGGCTCGATAGAGGAAACAAGAAAGTAAGTTGTGCCATTACTGGAGGTATTGGTAGTTGGAGTTGCTGTTGGAAAGGAATATTAGCCACAAGATTGTTAAAAATAGGTGCGTTTGGGTCAGAATTATCAAGAAATCTGGCCAAGATTTCAGCGAAAGGTGGAAGACCACTTATATCAAAAGGCTCTGCTCCAACAGAAGATGCTGCAGGAAACTCAGGACTTGTGTCAACAAAAGGTAACTCAACTTGTTCAACTTGTTCATTCATATTCGCAGACTCTCCTAGAATAAATCTACCATATTCATCTCTTCTTCTTCCCCTTCGTTGCATGCAAATGAATTCTTCACACTGGTGAAGCAAATTTAAAACTACAATCCACTAAAAACTAGCTTAGAAATGTAAAATGACTTAGAAAGATTCTTAGCTTGACACCATCCCCGACAGTGGTGCCAAAAATGAACCACCTCACAATAGGTGCTTAGTAATCATGCCCAAAGCCTCTCTTAGGAATAGTTTATTCAATCTAAGGATCACTTCTGCCACCATGAGGTGCATTTAGTTTTTCAACCCAGGGACGTATACTTGAAATGGTACAACACAGTATGTGCATTGAGTTCCTTAAAGAGTCACTCTACCTATGCTATAGGAAAGTAAAATACATGAAAGGAATCTATACTAGAGCTACAAGAAAGGAAGCACACCTATTCCTTACTAAAATGAATGCTACAAATTGCAAACTCTACTTAAGCCTATTCTTTCAACCTAGAGCATCCACTATAACTATCCTTGCAGGTGCTGCAGGAACATTTGCAAAGTACAATGCTGGAGGAAGAAACTGTAATCTTCTATCTAGAATGCTAGAAATGTAGAAAGTAAATCTATTATAATCTACTCTAATCCACCTCCCAAGTGGGCCCCCTTGGTCAGATTCTGCTAATATATTAACACAGAAGATAAATTGAAAGTCACTTCATTATATTTCAAGAACTGATTACATGAGAATGGTACCTAAAACTGAAAATGAACTTGTTGTGCAAGATACAATTAGAACAATGTATTCCAAGATCTCTGAACTTACAAAATAATAGTCTCCTCCCTATAAATAGAGGATTGACTTCTTTATTCTAAAACAGAAAAGGAACCATCTAACTGAAACTATGCCAGAGAGAAAAAATAGGAAACACAATAGCCCACGACATATGCAATGAAGTCTGGGTGACCAAGTCAACATGCTGGAAGTGTGGAGGGAATATAGCAGCGCTACATTCATGCATTTCTGAAACAGTGGCTCCTCATTTGTAGTAGTCGTGTCTTTTGATGCCACGATGGTTATACATTTGTAGCTAGTCATTAACGTCCTCTTTGAATGCTGTCGACCACTCCCAAGCGGCTCCTACTTCCTGGCAGGTTAGTTATTATGCAAAGATATTCATACAAGTAGCTTAATCAAATTGATCCAGATATTAGGACACACATTCTGATTATTATATGAAATAATGCAACATATATATAATATTGGCACAATATGAAATATCTATTCTACCCATAGCCTTAATGGTTCTATCTATACTTTGACATAAGTTCAACTGATTATATGTCCACAAATGTTCTAGTAATACTTAAAAATAGAGTATAAAGATTAATATAATAAAGACAGTAAATGGTCTCATCAATAATTAGGGGTATGATCACACTTAGGGAAAATAGGGTCTCTGGTTATAGTAGACAAAATTAGGGTGGTTATATTTGCCCCTCTTTGAATTGATGTGCAAGAAGTGCATTGATTCAAAGAATTTTTGATGTTGACTTCACAAAGTTTAAGAATTCTGTACTTGATTGAATGAAATCTCTGATGAGATCAGTCTCAAACTTTATTGAACTAAGACTGATAGTATCAAATTTGAACTTGGTCGAACAAAGGTCAATAAAATAGAGATCTAAAGCTACCAATTCTAAATTTGATCAAACAAGAATTGATAATAGTGACTCTGAACTTGATCAAATGAAGGTCAGTACGAAGCTGCTAAGAGCTGTGAGGTATCAATTCTAAACTTGATCAAATGAGAATTGATAATAATAACTCTGAACTTGATCAAATGAAGGTTACTATGAAGCTAATAAGAGCTTGATAAAGATCTGAGAATCTATAGGCATAGATATTCTACTTTTTTAGCATTGAAGCCTTCTACCCAGCAGCCCCAATTGATAGAAGGAAACTGCCATGCCCCTAGTTTTTTGATGATGAAGTCAATTTTTTTCTTTTTGAGAAAGCATTTGATTGATTTTAAGTGTGATCATGCCTCTTGAGGAATGAAATTGAAGGAAATAGAATAAAGTCCCTCGATAGAATGATATATCAATGGAACAGATCAATTAGATCAAGAAAGAATCAATTAGAAGAGGTGATGAATCAAAGGTGTGTTAAGAGAAAACACAATTTTATCAAGTTGACTACTTGAAAAAGTAAATGTTGAGGCTGGTAAAATGATGTAGGACCAATATTTTGATGAATAATGTGCAATTTGGTGATATAGAACCTAAAAACCTGATTGCATAAAGCCTGTAAATCATTTTCTGAACATATAGAGCAATTCTGCATTTTTAGGAGACTATCACAAAATTTTTATCGTGCTGTTTAAAACATTGTCTATGCATTCAATTTCATTCCTGATAGATCTGAGAAGAACAAAATTAAATTTTGATAGTTTAAAAAGAGTTTTAGAGCTTCCAGATAGTTCAAAAAGGTCAATATAAGTGCTAAAAATCAATTTTTACTCATTCATTTTCACTTTTATCCTCAGTAAATCTAGAGCTCTACAGAGAAGATGGTGGTCCCCGTGGAGAAATATCAATTTGAGCTAGCACATCAACACCAACACCCGACCCATTATGAACAGTCGGTGAGTACATTGATACCTACTTGTTTATGCTTTCTATTTTTCATTTTATAAAATTTTGCAGTAGTTAGGAGCCTTTAAGTTTCCAATCACATACCGTGTCCTAGGTCACTTCTGGTCAATCCCGCATTGCATCTGGATTTCTTACAGAATTCCATATCGCATCCCATAAATTTAGGATCGCATCATCATTTTTAGTAAAAATTTTCCCAGCCTTTGAATGTGTCGCGTCCTGTGAAAATAGGATCACACCCTGTATCCCAAGTTGTATCCTGTCAAAACAACATTGCTTCCCAAATTCCCCATTGCACTTGTTAATTGCGCATCGCACCTGGGAAAAATAGTTTCATTTTTTGTTTAGGAGTTAGTTTCTTTTGAATTTGACTATTTTTTCCTTTTCTGAAGGCCAAAAAGACTTAACTGTTAGCTTTTTTGCGTAGTTGTCTTAGCTATAATACTGATGTAAACCTCTAATTGTGTTCTTTTGATAGATCAATTTTGAGGTTGTGTATTTTTGAGGACCTCATCCTTCACGATTCCTTGCCTTATCCTAGTTATTGGAAAATGATGAGCTACTGATTATAGGGTGTTATAGATTGACATCACTTATAGATTTACCTGATATTAGGGTAAATCAAGGGTTATTGACTGCTCTAGCCTAGAGATGCCATTCAAAGCACAAAACCTTCCATCTCCTGACTGGAAAGATGACCATCACACTAGAGGATGTGTGGCAGATTATGTGTATTCCATTTATGGGTTGAGAGGTACGATTCAAGTCACGATCTGCCATAGCGATTGCTTCTGCATGAAGATACTTAGTAGATCCATCTATAGTCTGCCGCTATCTCACTTGGGACCACATGTGCAATCACTATGATCGATTACCTATTTATCCTACTAGATTTATTGGAGGTATCCTTATTCCTGATAGAGGTTAGCATGGATTCATGTGTGGCTAGGTAGAGACATTAGAGAAGATGGTCATCTCTTCGTGAAGATTTGGCTGGGGCAGTTGTATATTAGCCCACATGTATAGAGAGCTACATGAGTACTCTCTAATTATGACTGTAGGGATATGATTTTACATATCTGGGCCTGGGGGTACATCCTAGTTACATGATCAATAGTAGATAGGCAAAGAGCACCCGCGCAGCCATATGTGTACATGTATTCAAGATTCATCCAGCAGCCCCATCTGGGTAAGCTGGAATACTGGCACCATATTTTTGATGACATCATAGTGGTCGAGTGGAGGCCATACTTACATTGTGAGGAGTGGACCTCAGATAGGAGACATATGCCTTATTTTTTTAGAGTAGATATTTGATCGGCTAGAACTGATACATTGTTGAGCGGTTCATTGTTACTCATGTGTTGAGGCAGTATGGATGGATTCAGGGTATGTCATAGGACTTGACAGCTTATGCACACATCCATGATGAGCCTCAGTGGGGATCTTGGTTGGCTTATGAGATTGTATAGGTGGAGATTAGTCAAATGGTCATAGTGGGATGGGATTACATTCCCAATGTTGTAGATGCTAGGTGCATGGATGTGTATCTTGCACATTTATTAAAGTTTCCCTTTTCTTGATTTACAACACTAGATGAGGTAGCACCTCGCATATAGTATGCCCTTGATTATGATCCTACAGATGATAGACAAGTGTGAGGCAGAGGTGGAGCTTAGAGAGATGGGAGAAGTGGGGGTGGTAGGGATGGTGGTAGAGATGGTAGACACCCTCCCTAGGCTAGAGGTTAGAGACATGGCCAAGATGATAGAGTAGATGATGGAGATGATAGGGGTGGTGGTAGAGTGGGTGGCGGTGGAGTGGGTGGTAGTGGGGAGGGTAGGCAGATGAGATTCAGATTTGTACCTCCACGTATGGATCCAGGTCCTTTACTAACCAGGAAACAATAATAGTAGAGACCATCAAGGTAGGTTCCGAGTGGAGGAGGTGGACCTCCTAGACAGGATCCTCCGAGGGATACTGGTAGAGATAATAGCAAGGATGGAGATGCATTATCATAGTTCCAGAGAGAGTGTTAGCAACTCACATATCATATTACCACTTTAGATACATTATTGGTAGATAGGGACGTGCATCTCAAGAGATTGAGAGCTAAGAGAGATCAACAGGGTGATAGGCTCAGAGAAGAGCAAGATATACAAGCTTGCACAACTACTCATCAGGGAAAAAGAGATTCTTATTACTTTTCTCTATATTGTGCAGCAGCTCCACAGCCTTAGAGAGCTCCTTTATATTCCATAGTTTCACAATAGTCAGAGGGAGCTATGCCTGCACCAGCTCATCATGCTAGAGCTGATGCACCACCACCTCCTCCTCTAGATCAGGGAGAGGGTGGTAGTTAGACCTAATTTATTTATGATATCTGAGATATTTTGTATATTTATCCTTCTGAGATCATCCATTGTACTGTAGACATTGATACTTGTATATATGTTTTATCATGATCACACTGATACTCTTTGTACATAGCTCCACATTTTTGATCTGAGTATTCACTGATATATATCTAAGATAACTGTTTCTGATTTTGATATGTTCATGGGTTTTATTTGCTTGATATATGTTTAGATTGATGCACATTGTGATTATGTACTTGGTATTTGATGATTTAGAATAGATTCATGTGATGACATCATTTATGCTCTTTGATTTATTACTGATATATAGATGTGTTTGAATGAGTCTAGATGAATATGCAGATGTATGTTTTTGAGATTTTCTTTATGCAAATATATGTATAGATGCACTTAGAATTTAAAAAGAAATGCAATGCTTGAATGCTTTGTTGTTGTATTTTCTCTTTCCCATTTATGAGTGCAAAATGAATGCCATGGATATGCAACGACATGAATATATCAGTAACATAGATTAAGTAGTCGAACTTGGATTTCAAATAAACCAGGAAATCAGTTTGACCTCAAACCCTTATGTTGTTTTAAAATGAATCATGCAATCTTTAAATGCATTTAAATGGAGACTTCTAGGACTGTCACTGATTTGTATATATTGTATCATTTTTATCATCACTGGGCATTTGTGTAATGGACATCATCAGATATTACAACTATCACTAATACCCACAAGGTATCATGAAAGTATGAATACTATGTTTATTGGATGCAATGTCAAAAATAAACCTAAGTATCAAGGCATAGAGGCCAGGATGACTTGTTAGTTTTCTCCTTTTTCTTGAACAATCACCTTCTATTCAAGTGTAATGTAAGATATGTAACCCATAATGACCTTCAATATTCATATCCTTGGTTACATAATGTGTTGTACACCTTACTTAAAAAGTGATTTAGAAATAGACAAGGAAATTGGTTCAACCTCACTGTAGTTTACGCAAAACAAGGATTGAGATATATGTGGCTATCCACTCATGTTGGCAGCTCTTACCATAAACATCCAAGTTAGGTGATATTTATAAGATCATTGAAACAATCACCATATGCAGAAAACCAAGAAAATGTTATGCCTCCTATCCTTGTGACTCTTTGTCCTTGAATAGACGTCATGGAGTAACTCGGAAGACATAACAAGTAACAATTGATAATCAGTCAAAGAAAATTCATAACTGCTTACATTCCCCTAGTTTGAGACACAATCAGAACATAGAAGAGTCATAATCAAACAAAGCTCAGTCTATATGTGTTTAAGTAGTGTTGAGAAACACTGTGGATTCATTTTTCAATCACAGTAGAGAAATCATCAATCGCAACTTGGAATCAAGCAATATGTTTTTATGTCTGAGTAAGTGCGATAAAATTTGTTAGCAATTGCAATCCAATGTAGTGTTTAGGAACACTATTTTATTAAAGTGGTGAGAAGCACTAGTATGATTAAAGTGTTGAGAAACACTAGTATGATGTCTGTTACAGGTAGGTGGTGTTTAAGAAACACCCTTGTTAGTTTGTGAGAGTGACATTTTGATACATGTATTAAGAAATAATTTGTGTAGTGGAAAACCATCCTATACAGGAACCTAGGACAACCTAGAAAATGTAGACCGATCATGTTAGCAGAGATGCCCCCAGTGTAGAATGACTATTCCTAAGACGCAAATGCAGAAAAATCCTAGGCAAGGATAGGACATTTGTAAGGAATTTAGAGTCAACCAATAGCACAAGTGTGATCAGGAAAGATCAGTGTCAACAGTGCATTGATAGATGGAGCACATAGTATAAGTGACACCCATTTTCCAAGTTTTCACCACTTGGCAAAGCTTTTTATTTTTGCTACCAAGATGCTTGTTTGCCAGGTTTTCGCAAAGGCACTTTTCTATTTTTCATTTTTTTGTTCTTTTTTATTTTTTCTCTTTTTTTTTGTTAGTATCAAGGCACCTGTTTGCTAGGCTTTCACCAAGGATACCTTTTTTCAGGACTAATTCCACTATTTTTGGATTTCTTCAAGATCAATTTTCTGAGTTTTTTGGTATTTTCTGAGAACTATTTCCACTTCACAGGCCCTTTTAGCCGGATGTCAAGCATAGAACCACTTCAAGTGTAAGGTATTGATGGGATCAAGGAGAACATCTCCCTTAGGTGTAGCTAATTGATAAGCTCTAGTCCCAAAAGTTTCTATTATAACAAAAGGCCCCAGCCAACTGGGTTTAAACTTGCCCTTTTGTTCTCTATTTGGCTGATTTTTAGGATTCTCTCTTAGAACAAGATCCCCCACTTGAAATTGTCGTGGCTTTACTTTCTTGTTGTACCATTTTGAAATTATTTTATGGTACACTTTGAGATGATCAAACTCTTGTTGTCTGTGGTCATTTGGTATTTCTAGTGCATGAATCCTATCAATGCGGAATTGTTCATCTGTAACAAGACCTTGGAGAGATACATGTAAAGATGGAATTTCTAATTCAATGGGTAACACTTCTTCTACACCACAGAATAGAGCAAATGGAGTGGAGCTCTATTTGGTGTTCAAATACTTGTTCTATAGGCCCATAGTGCTAGATTTAGTTACAAATGCCAGTCTCTGCCAGAATTACTCACAGTTCTATGTAAGCTTTTTAGAATGTTTTTGTTTGAAGCCTCAGCTTGTCCATTACCTTGAGGATAATGAATTGAAGAAAAATACTGAGTGATATGAAACTTTGTAACAAGGTCTTTGATATCTTGATTTTTGAACTGACCCCCATTGTCTATTACAATAGAAGAGGGTAACCCATACCTACAAATGATGTAGTTCAAGATGAACATAGCAACCTATTTTCTAGTGGCTTTGATTTTCAACACTGCCTCGACCCATTTGTTGAAATACTTAGTGGCTGTAATGATATACTTGTGTCCACTTAAATAATTGGGATAGATCTGTCCAACAAGATCAAAGGCCCATTGCTGAAATGGCCAATGTGTTATAAAAGGTATGAGTTCTCTGGATGGAGCATGGATAAGGTTTCCATGTTTTTGACATTTGTGACATGTCTTAGAAAATTGCACAACATATTTTTCCATTTTAGGCCAATAGTATCCAACTCTTAATAGTTTCTTAGCTAATGAAAAGCCATTAGAGTGCGATCCACATACACCTTTGTGAACCTATTTTAATGCGTGGTCAAACTCTTCTTGTTCTAAATACCTAAGAAACATTCTGTCAAGACCTCATCTATATAAGTTAGTAGTGATGAGGACATAACATGATTCTTTCCTAATTAAATCATGTTTTTCATTCCTAGAAAAGCCATTAGGTAAGGTTTGATCAGTAAGATAAGCAATTATTTTAGCATATCAGGATTGGTCTTGGGTATTTAAGGCACAAATCACTTGGGATTCAGGTGTATCAAAGGATGGAAAGGATAATTCTTCCACCAAGAAGTCATAGTGGAATTGGTGTTCCTCTAGTTGTAACATGGATGCTAGCGTAGCCATAGCTTCTACAACTTTGTATTCTGTTCTTGGAATTTGTTGAAATGTGATGAAAACAAAGTACTTTTTCAAATCTTCTACCAACTATTTTCAAGGCATTAGTTTCTCAAATTTTTTATAATAATCGCCATTTACTTGGTTGATAATGAGTTGAGAGTCACCATACACATGTAACTCTATGATTTTCCATTCCATAGCAAGCTTGAGTCCGTTCACCAATGCTTCATATTCTAAGATGTTATTAGTGCATGGAAACATCAATTTATATGCTTTAGATATCTTGTAGCCTTGAGGAGTGATAAATAATACCCCTTCTCTAGATCCTTATTGTGTGAAAGAACCATCAAAATACATCTTCCACGGATAGTCAGTTAAGTGCATGATTGTCTCATTTGGAAATTCTATGATCAAAGGTGCATCATCTTGCAATGGTGAATCAACTAGTTGATCTGCTAGGAATTGTCATTTGATAGCCCTTCTATCTACATACTCAATATAAAATTCACTGAGTATCAAGACCTTTTTTCTAGTTTTCCTGTCAGTGCTATTTTACTCAAGAGGTATTTGAGAGGGTCAATTTTTGCAATAAGTTTTACTATATATGAGAGCATGTAGTGTCTCAACTTCTGGGATGCAAAAAAAATCACTAAGAAAGATTTTTAAATGATATTATAGTTGAGTTCATAAGACACCAAGGTCCTGCTGATATAATAAATTGCTCCTTTTTTTAATCCTCTTGTGCTCGCAATACTCCAAGTGAGGTAGCTGTAGCTGAGATATAGAGGAGTAATGGTTTTCCATGAATAGGCACCATGAGAATAGGAGGATTAGCCAGGTAATTTTTTAATTCTTTGAAATTGTTTTCACAATGCTCATCCCATTTGAAAGTAACACCTCTATGTAGCAATTTTGTGAAAGGTTGTGCTCTATCTGCAAGTTGGGACATGAATCTCTTGATGGACTATAGTCTTCCTTTAAGCATCTTCATTTGACTGATATTGCGAGGAGGTGAAATTCCCATTATAGATTTTACCTTTTTGGGGTCCACCTCAATTCCTTTAGCTGATACAATAAACCCTAAGATTTTCCCTGATTGGACTCCAAATGCACATTTCTTTGGATTGAGTCTTAGTTGAAACTACTCCATTCAATCTAGTATCTTTCTCAAGTCTTCAATATGAGTCATTATTATTTTTATCTTGGCTAATGTATCATCCACATAGTCCTCCATGTTTTTGTGTATCATGTCATGGAATATTGTTTTCATAGCTCGTTGATACATAGCTCCAACATTTTTTAGCCCAAATGGCATGACTTTCCAAAAAAAATGTTCCCCATGTGCATGTAAATGCTGTCTTTTCTTGGTCCTCAGGAGAAATCTTTATTTGGTTATAACATGAGAATC
Organism: Thuja plicata; assembly: GCA_018584345.1. Classification (NCBI taxonomy): domain Eukaryota; kingdom Viridiplantae; phylum Streptophyta; class Pinopsida; order Cupressales; family Cupressaceae; genus Thuja; species Thuja plicata. Next base: position 774,881 of record MU224396.1, read on the forward strand.
CATCCATGAGTGAATACATTTGATATCCCACTATGAGATCTATAATCATATCAATATTTGGCAATGATACATCATCTTTAGGACAAGCTTTATTTAAGTCCCTAAAGTCTGTGCAAATTCTGATAGACTTATCTATTTTAGAAACTAGTACCACATTAGAAATCCATCCTACATAAGCGATGACTCTTATGAATCCCACCTTTAATAGTTTTTCCAGCTCCACTTTGACCAATAATGCCACATGTGGATGCATCTTTCATAGTTTGTGTTTGATGGGTTTAATTTCAGGAGCTATAGATAAGTGATGCATTATTAACTTAGGATCGAGTCCAAGCATATCAGTGTAAGACCATGCAAAGTTAATCTTCTTCTCTTTGAGGAATTTAGTAAATTGTATCTTTTCTTCTTCTGCTAATGATTGCGCTAGGTGAACAAATTGAGGAGATTCTACTATTCCCAAGTTAACTGGTTGTGTTGGTTCTATCAACATTGAAGATATTTCTTTAAAGTGCTCAAAGAGGATACCAGTAATCTCATCTTTTGGCACCTCTGAGAGCTTTTCACCATCAGATATGTCTTTTATTTTTACCATTTTTGAATCTGATACTGCCACAATGTGGTTTTCACCATCAATTCTTTGTTTCTTTTTATTTTTCAATTTTTGACTAAGAAACTTGATATCCTCCTCTGTCAGGTTCACGCTCCTTGAATTGGTGGAAGAAGGATAGGGTTCAAAAGCATTAAGATAACATGCCAAAGTATAGTCATTGGGAAAGTTCATGATAGGAGTAGGGTCTAAATTGGTCTAATCAATAAGGTCAAGGTTTACCAAGGATAATGATTCAAAGTTTTGTAAGGACAACATTGCGTCAGTGTCAAGACTATTAACTGACAAGACATGTTCTGTTAAGTTGACTTCTATAGCGTTTAGATCATTAAGAGTCAAATCATCATTATTAGGGTCATTGTTAGTAATATATAGACCTAACTCTAGTGACTCATCAATTGAGTTTTCTTCTTCTTCTCTTATCATATGGAAACTCATATCTTGTATCCTTTGAATGTCTTCTAGACCTAGTAAAACACCAGTATGTCCATTAATAATACTGGACAGTGCTATCTCATCTGATTTTGTGACAATAGTAGTGTTAGGGGAAGTGTTAGAAATTTCTCCTTTCTCCAATAGAGGTGCAGATTTATGAATTACATCTACCTCAATGTCCATGGTATCATTAGACATGTGATCTCATTCATAATCATGTGAGTCTGTTATTTTGTCATCAGATCTGTTTAAAAACTCAACAATAGTTACCTGATGTACCTTATTAGCCATATGTGGATCAAAGTTTGGTAAATCTAGGACATGTGAAATTGTCACCAATTTCCCCCAGTTAGGATCTACATCTTGTTATTGGGGTATTTCTTCATGATTTTCCTCTAGCTGTTAGATTTTTGGAGAGTCTTCTTCTTCTTCCTCAACTTCTTGGACATCAGTTTGTGACAACAAAGGAACATGATGCTCTAGTTGTGATGCAAAGGTAGGTACATATATTTCTACTTGATATTAGAGATCCTTAGTACCAATGTGTAGTAATATTTCATATGTCCATGGTACAAATTTTGTTTCTTCTTCTTCATCATCAATTCCTTTATCAAAGATTGGACCATCTCTTGAGGCAGGGTGTTTTGAATTGTTGTTGAAACCTAACCCTATTTTTCCTTTGGTGCCTCTGAATTCCATGTGTATAGGCTCGATGAGTCCTTTTCCTTTATCTCCTAAAGGTCCCTTCCCTTTGTATCCCATTTGTTTAAGAAGGTCATAACCTTCTCCATACTTTTCAGGAGATATCTCAACATGGTTTACTTCATTTTCTCTCTATTCCTCTTTATAGAGCCAAGCCAAGACTGCTTTATCTTCTTTTCTATCCTCTTGAGAAGTAGAGGCTCTAACCATACCACTTGGTTTATGAATATCTTGTTCTTTTGATGTAGTAGGTATGAAATATGGGGAGGGTTTCCCATAAGATCTTGGAGACATGGGAATGTTAGCCAATGATGGTGTCATGTCTAGTTTGTATTCCCCCATGCTAGTTTCTTCAAGTTTTAGTGTGTTTCCAAAGCTTCTCATCGCCATGTATTTAGAGGTTTTAGCTAGGAACTCTTTTGGGACTTCCTTATTGTGAGGAACCATACCGTCTACTTTAACATTGTAGCAAGTGTAGCTTGAATCTGTAGGAATTGTTACTTCCACCCCGTTGTGTGGGAATTTGATGCATTGGTGATAAGTAGATGACATTGATTGCATTTCATGTATCCAAGGTCTTCCTAGTAATAAGTTATAAGCCAATGGTAGATCAATAACTTGAAAAATCACATTACATTCAATTGGTCCTATTCTGATTGGTAAAAAAATGAGCCCTTTAGATGATCTTTCCTCTTCATCGTAAGCCTTGATGGTTATCTTACTTCTTGAATCAATTGTTTGTCCTGAAAGACCTAATGCTTGATTAGATTGAGAGTAAATATATTCAACCCTGCGCCTCCATCTATCAATACACATTTTACTTTGGATTTTTTAATCAAGACTTCAATGTGAAGGGGTTGGTTATGTGGATGAGTCAAGGATTTGTCATCTTCTTTTGAAAAGGAGAGGTAATGTGGAGCTAATATGTGATTGACCATTGCCTGGAACTTGTCTACATCTATGTCTTTTGGAACATTTGTAGAATGCAGGGCTTGTTCAAGAACTTCCCTATGCACTGAAGAGATCTGTAATAACTCAAATATAGAGATTTGAGCCGAGGTACTTTACAATTGGTCTACCAAGTTATAGTTAGTAGATGGTATAATAACTATTTGTCTTGTTATTTTTAGTTTAGGAATTGTGACAATAGGTGCTTTAGAGGATGTCACTTTCTTAGATGAGGAGTTAACCCCCTTAATCATGACTTGTGCTTGGCTCCAATTTATCACAGTCAAATGTGTCAATTTGTCTTTGGCACCTTTGATAGTGATCACATTGATTGATTCAATTTTTATGTCCAACATATTGATCACATTATTGTTATGAGAATAGGTGTAATTGACTTCATTTCATTCCTTTAGAAGCTTCCCCTTTTTCATAGTTAGGGAATGGTTTATTATATGCCATGTGATCTTCATTAAAGGTATTTCCTTCCACTTTTATCTTGCCTCCCTCAATGAGGTCTTGTATAACATGTTTGAGTTTAACATAATAATTGGTCTTATGTCCTTTGATCTTATGAAAGTCACAATAGGAATTATCATTCCACCACCTCGGTTTAACTTCCAGTTCCTAAAATTTTGATTCTGGTATTGTGAGGACTTTGTTATCCAAGAGAGTCTTCAAAACTGTCTCAAGAGGTTCTCTCAGTGGAGTAAATGTTCTTTGAGGTCTAGACATCCATGGTTTACTCTTGTTGGTATAATTTTTTTCTCTTGGTATTGTCATTGTTACCTTAGCTTCTTTTATTGCTTGTAAGTTGTTTGTGAGAATAAATACAACTGGTTTAGCATTTGCATTTGATGCTTCCACCACTCCATCACTAACAACATTATTTTTTTTGTTCCACCATTTAGGTTTGTTGTTATAGTTGTTAGATTTATTGTCACTTTGGAGTGTGATCTCTCATTTCTTAACCATAACATCTTTAGCACGATTAGCATTCTTGATCATTCTATCAAAACTAGGAGAATCTTGAATTTGTAGAGCATAGTTCATTTTGGGTACTAAGTTATTGATAAAGATTTCCATCTTTTTAGATTCAGGTATTTCTCTTGAGTACCTTGCAAATATTCAGGTATTTCTCTTGAGTACCTTGAGTACCTTGAAATAGGCTCCTCCTTTGTTCAGGTTCATTCTCACCACTCAGCAGGACTCTTCTATTAATCAGCGTTTCTCCTCTTTCAGTATCTTCAGAATGTGAGGATCTGGCATCTTCATCTACATGTGCAACTCTAGCCTGGCCTTCATTTCTCCTGTCTATTCTTCCTTGGCGTTGAGGACATTCAAATGCCCTATGACCTTCTTCTCCATAGTGAAAACATGTTCCACGGAAGCCTCCTCTTCCAGATCCGTGTCCTCTTCCTCTTCCTCTCTGATCTCTATTATTCTGATCTTGGAAATGATTGAAATTGTTTCCTCGCTGATTTTGACTGTTACTGGCCTCATCCTTCTTTTTTGGATCTTCATTTCGGCCGCCATATGATCGTCCACCAGATCTTCCACCACGACCTCTTCCATTTTGCCTGCTCTCAAACTTCTTGTTCAGTTTTTCTTCTACTTTCAGGGCAAACTGGTATGCCTCCTCAATACTGCTCATTCGAACCAGATTCAACTCCTCCTGAATTCTTGGCCTCAACCCATTAAGGTAACGGGAAACTTTTTCCTTGTCAGCTTTCGCATGGCCTGTTCGGATGAGGATTCGATAGAACTCCTCCGTATACTCTTGGACAGATTTTCCTGCTTGCTTCAAACTTTGCATTTTCTTCAGTAGGTCAAGCTCATAATCAA
>MU224396.1:786086-807301 GCA_018584345.1 Thuja plicata
ATACGAAAATTACCAAAAATAGTAACTTTCCATAAATAGCAGCTCTGCACAAAATAGCCCTTAATGAATATAAAAACAGAAATATTTTTGGGTGATGCAAGATTGCTCTTACACCCAGGATGCTCCTACATCACAATGTTAGGTGGAAATGGAACCATGTTTATACTCTTGTCAAAAGGAAATGGACACATGTGTTCCAAAGAGTATTTTTTAGTTGGTTTAGTCTTTTCTTGCTTGAGTGTCACAAGTTCCATTTGCATTTGGTATAATTGTTTTGTGAGTATTGAAATAGGTGTTTGTATTTCTTGTTCCTTCAATCTCTCAACGTCATAGTCTTTAGGGAGTTTGACTCCAAGAGAAGCTAAGTGTAGGAAATATTTCTCTTTGTCTTCACCAATGATCTTTTCCAAGGTCTTTTCAAACTTCCTACTTTGTTTGAGTTTGTTATACTCCTCTTCCGATATGTCTTCATCACTATCTGAATCAAATAAAGGACTACCATGATTTCATTCTTCTTGACTTTCTCTATCGTCATGGTCTTGGCTATATTCCTCAAAAGACGCACTCCATACGCGGTGAGGTACATCCATTTTGGGTGAGTCTTGATCAAATAGGGGATTGTGAGATTTATCTCCTTGTTGAAACTTGAGTAATCATTGAGGTTTCTACGAGTCTTCAGCAAGGTATTGATTACATCTTGTGTTAACCATAAAATCTGGGTCTCAACTTTATCAAAGGTTTTCCAATTATATCAATAGGATTTCCAATTTATGCAAATAGGTGTGTCCAAGTTGTGAAAGAGTGTATGTTTTATTTTAGAGTGATTGAATCTAGTGTCAAAGGGTTATAATTCCCTAATAGTGAGCTAGGAATCAAGAGTTTTTGTTGAGTGAAAATACCACACATTTTGGGACCAATTGTGAGAATCCAAAAGGACATGCAATGTAGACTTCCAAATAAGTTGTGAAACAACAACAGGTGGACCAGAAAGAGTAACAAGACCAGACTAAAGAGCCAAAATGGTATCCAAAATTACAAAGATTCTAAGGGTGACACATGTGCAAGTACCCACTGTCCTAAATGTGACTCCCTAGATGCGAGCTTTGATATGCAGGATGTGAGCTGTTGCTAACTAAATGTGAGCGTCTACCACATGTGAGCCATAAATCACCAAATGCAAGCAAGTTCCCTACATGCAACCTTATGCAACCAAATGTGACCTAAGAATAACTAGATGCGAGCCTCTGATGGTTTTGTATGTTTTGTGTCAATTTGTCTTGAAGTACGTAAAATTTTGTTTGACAACAGAGTCTGTCTGAGACTTTCCAGAGTATTTTTGAACAACATGTAAGTGAGTGAGTTGTAAATGTTGCTTGTTTGAGGAATTTATCTTCTTAGTGCATTTTAAGATGCATCAAGCAATTTTAATTAGGTGACCAAAGACATCCCTATTCCCTAGATTCTAGGCATAGAATGAAAATATTTTCTCGTAGACTCAGGTACACACTCACATGCTAAGTAAAATATGACCATCACCAAGCACACAATGGCTCCATTCATGATGTCGTATTATCTGACTCAAAATGCAAGTGAGGGTGTGAAATGATGAGTATCTTGGGGCAATTACTATTTTCCTTGCATAAAGATTATCACCCTTTTGGAGATAAACCAGGTTGTTTTTTACTACAAGTGTTTAATATTTGTGGGCATCCATTTGCAATCATCCCCCATAGAATTGCACAAGGCAAAATTAAGTCATATATCCCTATGAGTACTCAAATGTGTGTAGTCTCGCAATAGAGATTCAAGTGGCTCCACTCCACACACACTTAAGCATGTCCAAGGAATGATGTCAAAATTCCAAGGAAAAAACTGACTACATCTTCCGAGGCTTTGGCCTTCAAGGAAGCATTTTGATTATAGTGAGATGGAAGGGCTGGCGTTCACCTATCCTCACTTGGGTTGTTCCCAAGAGATTTTTTCCTCAACCGACAGGCCCTCTAATGTTTTGAAATCAAGTAAAAGGATTGGCAACTTAGGAGTCTAGATTTATGATTCTTCATAAGAAGAAGAGCATACTCTCCTATCCATGCTATTTTTTCCTATAAGCACGTCAGGCATGTTCATTCCCTCAGATTTTATAACTTAAAACTTAATCCCCCATAATGAGTTTCTAATTTTCCAACTTGGGAAAATAAAATAATCCTCTAGTTGGACAAAGAAATGTGTTTAAATTTGATTATTTAAGTGCCTATTTTAAGAACTTTGACAAAACATGTTTAAGAAAAGTTTGATTGTTCAATTACTCCAAATTTAGCAAATTTGATTTTTCAATTTCTCCAAATTCTAATCAAGTCATAAGTTGATTTTTGAGTTTCTGATTTTCCATAAAGGAAAAGAGCATAATCCTCTAATCATTTTAGTAAATGAAACAAAATGTGTTAAGATTTGCAAACTTGCAAAAAAGAGTTAAGTTGATCGCTTTAGGCAACCTGCAAACCACTAGTTAGTAGTTTACCTCAAAAATTTTGATAAAAAGTCTTTGAAAACAATCTGCAAGAAATCATTAGGCTGCTCAACATCCAAAAATAGTCATGGTTAGCAAATTAGTAATCAAACTTCAAAAATTGTACAACAACTAACCAAATGCGACTACATTTACCAAATGTGATACAAGAAGTACAGTATGTGATTAAGGATCCCAAATGTGAGCCTTTGCAACTAAAGGAAATCCGTAAATTACCAGATGTGAGCCTTTATAGGATGTGATGTGAGATCCACTGGATGCGATTGAAGAAATCCCGGATACAAGGCTCTTTCCCAGATGCGAGCCTTTGCAACTAAAGGTGATCATTGGTCACTAAATGCGACTCCGTACCTGAAAACATAGAGCACAAATGAGTGAAAAATGTCTTATAAATGAGGAGAAATCCAAGGTTTTTCTTCACGGTGGGCGCTATAAATGTGTGTTTATTTATTGGACCTGCAAGCTGCAACACAACACTTCAATATGTCATTAAATTAGTGATCAAAACATGAAAGATCAGATGAAAATCACATAGAAATCACCAAAACCAACATATTTTTTCCTATCTAAGAAGAGTATTGTAAATGCTATAATTTCCCTCAGATTATGCATAAATCAGTGACATATACAAGCTTAGAATGGAAGATTTAAAGAGAATTCAAACTAAATGCCAATGCAAAGTTCATTTTAAGTGCTCCAAAGAAAGATTATGAAATTATGTAAATAATGAACTAAGAATGCATTTATATTTCTAAGAAATTAGAGAAGCATAAGATTGTAATGAAAATTCTAAGAATTAGGGGCCAATTGAGCTCAAAATTCATTCCTTTTATAGAAGAATTTGAGGAATGAGTGGTTAAGATTGATATGTGAAGAGAGGTGGAGATTGAATCTTTGGTGATCCATGTGAGTGATCCAAGTGATTTAACTCTCATTGGATAATGGATTGACTTTCTATTTTGCAAGTGAGGAGTTGTAATTAGGAGATTTATTTAATTCCTTTTAATTAATTACTCTAGCCAAGTATTTAATTATTTTGATTTGATTAAAATAGGCTATTGCAATTAATGTGTTTTAGTGATGAAATCACTTTGATTTTAGGAGATTAAATTGATTTTAATGAATTATGTCAATATTTGAGTAATTGTCTTGACATAATTAGGGGTATGATCACACTTAGGACAAATAGGGTCTCTGGTTAGAGTAGACTAAATTAGGGTGATTACATCCCTAACTCGGTTCAATCACCTGGAAGTTGATTTCTCTTGTTTAGGGGAGAATGGTGCAGGAGCACCTAGGGTTAAAGGACCTTCTTTATTTTTTTTGTGCACCTTCCTAGTTTCTTAGGCCAATTAGGAAGGTTTAGGAACATTTTGGATTTCTTTAAGTTGGTTTTTGTAAGTGTTTGGTTCATTCACTCATTGTATTGACCTAAGAAGGAAAATGGGTCAAATTGTGGAATGAACACCCTAGTTTCCTAGGAGAGTGTTTTTAGATTAGTTTGTTAATTTAGAGGTGGTTTGTAGGTCTCTAGAAATCCAACCAAGGGATTAGAAGCATGGAAAAGTGAAAATTGCAATAACTGTGGGAAAAGTTGCTAATGCAACAATTTTGCAGCTTTGCAACTTTTAAAAGTTTCTCGGTATGTCCTAAAAAGTTTATTTTGTCCTAAATGGAAAAATGGTTCAGTTAAAATGGTTTTTATGACAAGGGGAATACTATTTAAGATCTCCCAAGCCACCATTTTGAGGTTGGATGTCTTTTTGTTTAAAATTTTTAGTTAATAAGAAGTTGCAGACTATTTAACTGTATTCGAGCATTTTTGAGTAACCGAGCTAGTTAATGGATTGAATTTTGATCTTTTCTATTGTATTTAGTTTCTTATTATTTTTTAGAGACTTTGTGTGGATGGATTTTTTCTATTAGTTTCCATTTTGTAGTATCTTTTTAATTTTCTTTGAAGTTGCAGTCTCTTGGTCCAATTCTAGGCTGTATATTGAAAATGGCTCCTCGAGTTTCTTGAATCCATGGTGAGAAAAATGTACCTAGATGGAACTCAAGAGGAGCCACAGTATATATTTTTCCTTTTTTTTGGTAGGAGAAGAGTTATCCATGAATTTTGAACTCTTTCCTTAAGCGAGCTTGGCTATAGACCGACTAGGGAAGAAAGAGAGATAGTGGTGAAAAAATTGCAGGGTTGGATTGGAAAACACAATCCAATGGCTAGATGATGACAAGGGAGAGGTAATACAACTCTCTGAGCAGTTGTAGCAGTGGAGGAGTTGAAATCAACATTAAATGAGAGAAAATATAGCATAAGACCTAATTAGCCCTACATTTAAGGACAAAGTCCCTAAGAGTTTCCAAGGGTTGTAAAGATGGTTTCAAGAATCCACACCCTAAAAATATTTAATCTTTTGGAAAAGAGTATCAGAATATATAATTATTTTTGGGGGTCTTTTGGGGTTTTTGTGAAAGAATCCAAAAATTGTGCCTGTTTAGGCTACAAGCAAGCACTAGGCCTAATCCTAGATTATAGGAGTTCAATGGTTGAATGGGTGTTTAATGGTTTCAATTTATCAAGAATGTCATTAAATAACCCAAGGAAGTAAGAAAACAACCCTGCAAGGTGTTGTGAGTGTATTGGCATAGGTTGATAGAATTCACCTTTGATGATTCAATGAGCATTGAGAAAGAACTTGATTGATAGAATGGATCTTGAGTAGGAGGTAGAAGTTCTTAGTGACTTGCCTCAAGATTAGGGTTGAGAGATCCCTATAAGGCCTAGGAAGGAGGCCTTGGAATAGAGTCAAGCTAAATCTAGACTGAAATATCCCATTCCTATCAATCGTGCACTATTTTTGGTGCTCTTCATTTTGATGCTCATTTTGATTAACATAATGTGAAGTATTGGTAATTTAATCCTAGCTCTTTTGAGCTAGGTCATCACCCATGAAGGTTGCGGTATAAAGAGATGGTTGTTCACAATTTTTGTTGTCACCATGTCCTGAAGGGTTGACAGTTGAATGGTAAATGTTACGGTTGAGAAGGAATTTTTGACATTTATGATATGGAGACAAAGTTTGTGAATTTTGAAAGATCTTACTATTCTAGTTGTGTTTCCAAGTGTTTAATTTTCTATTATCCTCTATTTTGTTTGAGTTAAGTTTTACTTACCATTCTGTTAAATTAATCATTTTCATGACATATGTATGATGGGTCTTTAGTTATTCTTCTTCATTCATACATGTGAAACCTTTAATATATTTACTAGTTAAACCCATGCCAGTTTTATTGTTTTTTCTCATTTATTTTGTCATTTCATTTGATCATTTCAGTTTCTTATTAAAATCCTTATCGGGACAGTTTCAATTTTTCTCATGTGTGACTTTGTATATACCATATGGGTTTTCTTTCAACAGTCAGTATATGCATTCATGTGTTCTTCTGATATAGACCCTAGATAAGGAAAAGGGTATTTTGAAAGGGATAACTTATATTTGTTGACTATTGTAATATGTTTCATATTGTGTCTATGTCAAATCAACACTCATGCATTCAGGTGGGAATGAGCCCTAGTCAAGGGATTTCAAGTTGGAGTCAGTAACATATCTTTCTTCTTTTACATGATGTCACATTTTCTTATATTATCATAATGTTTTGTAGTTTGGGAAAGTATGATTTGAGCCCAAGTATAGAAGGAATAATTAAGTCATGTTCAGTTTGATAATTAGTCTCAGAGGTACAAAGGTTGTATTAGCATGTCAACTAGTTATATTTGATAATATTTTTTTATACATTCCATGTGTATTCATACTTTTGTTATTATAACAAAGATTAAAGAAGGGAAGATAATTATATTATATTGATCTGAATATATACATTGTTCATACATAGATATGTAGTTAATGATTTAACTATTATTTTGTAAAGATTATTGATTAGATTTAGAAAGGTGACATATAAAGTTTTATTTTAAACTCATAACATTAAAGTTTATGCAATTATCATTATATTGATAAATTAGAAATAGATACATTGAAACATATTAATGACATTAAAATATTCTTCAACGTATGGTAAGATATTTACAAACAGTTACATTCGGTCAGTTTAGATCAATTGATCAATTTTGAGAAGTTGTATATATACTTGAAGAGAAGATTGATTTGATAAGCATACATAGAAGAGATATTGGTTTTTGATTGATAATATTTGTAGTATTTGTGCACAATCAGTTTGTCAGAAATCCCTGATTGATACAGGGGTCCATAATTGTATAATGTGCATTATTAGATGCAATATTATATAGTGTACTTAATGATGTATAGGGTAGAATTAGAGGACCTACATGAAAATAAGATTTTTTGATCTCTGTATGTAAGAAAATTGAAAAGATTAGAAAGGCCAGTGAGGCATATGAGACTATCATTGAGATAGTAGTTGTTAGTGAAACATTTGCATAGCCAGTGAGGCAGTGTAAAAGTGATTTCAGATTAAGCCAGTGAGGCATTTCGTGTGGTTTTTTACCCAAAGGATTTTCCACTTAGGACATATCTTGTGTTAAAATTTTATGTGTTGATCTTGGCTCTATCTCTTTGTTTCAATTTTCAAGACCTATATTGTTTAGTTGGATTTAAAAAATTGGTATGTTGTTTTTAATATCACGGATTCACCCCCCTCTCAGTGATAACCATACTCCAACACTAATCCCCCATGAAGAGCCATTTAATTTACCTTGTGCCCAAGGATCCTTGAGCCAATTTGACCATTCTCCTTTGAAATGTAATTACAATGAAAATATGTTTAAGCTCCCTAGTTTGCATGTATAGACTAGTGAACCCTATTTCCCCACATTACAATAATAAGGTTGAAGAAAGGTACTAGAAAATACAAATGTAAATTACCTTTCAAATATTTTAATTTTAGTGGAATTGTTCTTTTATCCCTAAAATATCCTTTAGAGAGTTAGAAGATAGCAATAAAAGAGAAAATTTCAAAACTCTTCTTTATTCCAAGGATAGTAGCTATTCTTAAAAAGGTGAAGGTCACAATATTTCAAATAATGAAACACTTGTTATGGGTATAAGAGATGATGATAAAAAGGATGGTGTAAAGGATTATAAGATATAAATTACCTTGCAAGATGATAAAGTCAAATAAAAATCAATGATTTTATGGATTTTCTTCCATGGAAAAGAAGGAGAAAATTATTGGGTGATTGATAAAGGATGTTATAATCACATGACTATTGAAAAATAAACTTTTATCGATCTCAAGAAGTGGAATGAAGGATCAATCAAGTTTGGTGGTGAAGAATATGCCCAAACTTGTGGTAAGGGCACAATAATGATTGATGACAAGAACAAAATAGATGTTTCTCTTTATGTCAGAGGATTGAAACATAATATTCTCAATGTTAGTCAAATGTGTAGCAATGAATATAGTCTTTTGTGCAAGGAAATAGTTAGTTCAAAAGGAATTATACAATAATCACTTAAAAATTTCAAACAAATAGATCAAACAAACATCATGATAGGACATAAAAGAGAATGAAAACCTCATAAAAACCCCATATAAGCTCTTTTGTTGTGTATATTTATCCAATTGTTAGATATATGTGCTCCAAGTATGCTCAAGATTCAATGAAGAGTAGGGATTTTGGCATTATGATGGTATGCAAATGATATGTTTGAATTAAAATGGACATGGTAACTTTTCTCTTGATGGTGGATGATTTGTGAGAGGATGAGATCTCAATTCATAGAGCTTGCAAGAAATGAATGAATGGTTGATGAAGGGTTGAGTGCAATCCAACAAAAGCACATGTATTGTGATTTCTCAAACATGTAGCATGGTGACAAGTGCCACCATAGTTTAGAGTTTGAGAAGACCTTGGGGGTAGAGTATATTTTCCATTAAGGGATTTCTTGTCTCACACCCAAAGGGAAAAGTTGGGGAATGTGACCATTTTGATGTTTGTGAAGGGATTTTGGAGAAGTGGGAAGAAGGAATAAAATATTCCGTGGAGGGGGCAATCATGTAAGAATCTCATGTGGGCTCTTAAACAATGTAGGCGTGTCTTTAAGGTTGATAAGAGGTAAGTTTGAGTTTGGGACTAATATTTTTGTTTAGGAATGTGAAAATGATTAGGGAGTGTCATGTCCCCAAAATAAAGGTTAATTATTTTGCTTTCCCTAATAAGGAGTTAATTATTTAATATTAATTAAATATTCAAATATATATTAATAATTATGAGGTGATTATTTGAATAATAATGGTGTTAAAATAATACTATGTTATGTGTAAATAAGGTAGTTTCCCTTACGGGAATACTACAACCAACTATTGGTGCTGATAAAAGGTAGTCTCCTGGAGGGAACCAAGCATGCTTGGAATTTGAAGTTATCTTGGTAGGTAGTGGAGACATTACTGACTCCTTTCATCAGAATCCCTGACCTAGTGGAGATTGGGAGGAAAAGACAAACTCAGTTGTAACTCTTCGCATGTAAGTGTTTTGGTTTGGCGTGGCAAGGTGGATAGTTTCCTAGATGAATTGGAGAGGCTACACAATTTTTACATGGAAGGGAAGTCTTTCCACGACTTGGAATAAGAAGAATTCCAAATCAGAATTTGGACACATATAAACCACTGTCAGGCAATGGAATGGTTACAGGCTAGAGTACGTGGTAAACGATGGTCAATAATTCCTTCCGAGACGGGTGGTTTCTTGGGTGGATGTCCCGCGGTATAGCACATTGGCAGTTCTCATGGTGAAGCGTGGACGTGTCTACATGGAAAGAGAGTCAAGGGCTATGTGACCGATGTGATAGCCATATTCAATAGAAGAGAAGCAATAAATTCAGTGGGTACACAATATTACTACACAGGTGCATACTTCAGTTTACATTTCAAAGTAAATTTGCAAACTGGTGTAGCATTACTACTCGTTGCATTCCAAAATACTATGACTTTGTGTAAATAAACAATACACAGAGGTTTGGAATAATCTGTCAAATTTCTGGAACATATTGTTTGTTAGTATTCAGTGGTATTTTTTATCATTCTTCAATTTCAAATATAGTTGTTCCTACATTCCCCAGTAAAAATCAGAACTATTACTATTCAGTTGTATGTCTATAAACAAAGAATTGTTAGGAATTGGGATAACTCTGGAATGATATTTTATAGTGGTATCAGAGCTTTCAATCTTTCCAGCCTGTAGGGTGTTTAAGATTTTGTGTTGCAAAAAAAAACATGTTTTGCTGAATATGCCATCAGGCCATTACAACTTCTGGAATACCAGAGAACGAAAAAATAGAAATCCAACAGTCAACCTAGTTCAACCCCCCAATTTGAAATTGAGGAAAGACATATTGAGATAGAAGAGGAAATAATTTTTGAACATGACATTAACATGGGGGAACCAGAAAATAATAGGGATTTAATTGTTGCATTGGTGAGAAGTCAATAGGACATGCAAACCAATATAAATACTATGACCAATCTGATGACTCAATTCATGGCTCAAAATTTAAATCAAAATAAAAATGAAGGTGGTAGGGATGATCATTCAGTAAACAACAATCAACCTGAAAGAACAACAACAACCAGACCTTACATGCCAAATTTTACTCCTAGAAATTTGCACCCAGAACATGAACCTACTGCTAGAGAGGTACAAGATGAAATTTTAAATGAATGGGAATCAACTGTGGCAGAATTTAGATCTGAAGAATTACATCTAGATGGAGTAGCACATGAATGGTGGCACCATGGACAGGTCACCTTGGGCCATAATCTGGTAGATACATATATGGAATTTACTAAACACCTCATTGATAGGTTTGATTCCAAAGTTATTGAATTACATTTAAAGGAATTAACACAACTAAAAAAAATAGGGGCAATTGAACAATATATAACAGAATTTGAAAATTTGGCTGTGCTTGTAATTGAAATTTCTGAGAGACACAAGATTGTTATTTTCATTGATGGACTTTCTGATTCTTTGAAAGGATGGGTGAAGTCCTGAAATCCTACCATACTACAAATGGCTATTAAGAATGCTAGGGAATTAGAACCTTCCTCAAAATGAAAAAAATGGAATAAAAGATCTCTACCAAAACTGGATAAAGACAAAGAGCCTTCCAACAAAGAAATGTTTCCAAAATCTAGATGTGATAAAGAAGAAAGGGATGAACTCATGAGACGCAAATTGTGTTTCAGTTGTAAAGAGTCATGGCAACCAGTTCATAGGTGTTTGGGCAAAGGGAAAATACATTACATTGAAGTAACATTAGATAACGAAGATGGGTAAAATATAGATCCAAAAATGGAAGGTTCCCAAAAGGTTTATGCTTCTGATCAGGAAAATAAATAGGCAGGTGGTATAATAGTATCCATGACAAGAATTCCTCATTACAACATTTTTAGGGTAAGAGGGGTGTTACAGGGTTAGTGGGTTATTGTTATGATAGATAGTGGATCTAGTCATAATTTTATTGACGCTGATCTTGTTAAGAAATGAGGTTTACATATAGTTAAACATGACGGTTTTGATGTGAAAGTTGTAGGTGGCACTAATTTAGTAAGTACACATAAGGTTCCACAACTAAGTATTGCTCTGGGTAATTATATAGTAATGAATGATTTTTATGTGATTGATTTGGAAAATACTAATGTTGTGTTAGGAATTCAGTGGATGGAAACCTTGGATAAATATTCTCAGAGTTTCAAACACATGTAATTTTATTTCAAGGTTGATGGATAAAAGGTGAAACTTAGGGTGATGTCAAATGGTGGTCACATGATTGTTATTGCTAATAGGATGGAGGCTATTTTCTGTCATGGTGAGGCTACGTGGTCAACACAATGCCTGATTTCTACAAAGGTAACAGTTTTTGAATCAATACACTATTCAGATGATTTGTTGCAAGTACTAGATTTACACAAATTGGTTTTCAGTGATATACCCCCAAATAGAAGTTTTGAACATACTATTGAATTGGAGGAAGGGGCAAAGCCAATCGTTACTACTTCATACATGCATCCTAAGGCTTTCAAAGATGAAATAGAAAAAGCTATTAAGGATTCATTAGATATGGGGCACATTAGGCCTAGTTCGAGTCCATTTGCATCTTCAGTGGTGCTGGTAAAAAAGAAAGATGGAACCCTATGCATGTGTATAGATTACGGTGCCCTCAATAAAAAGAACATAAAAATAGGTATCCAATAACTCGCATTGAAGAATTTTTAGATGAATTACATGGAGTTGTGTATTTTCTAAAATTGATATGAGATAAGGGTATCATCTGATTAAGTTAAGGGATCAGGATATTCATAAAACTGCTTTTCATTGTCATTATGGCCACAATTAATTTTTGGTTATGTCTTTTGGACTGAAAAATGCTCTAGCTACATTTCGGTCTTGTATGAATCATATTTTTAACAAGCAACTGAGGAAAATTTTGCTCATTTTCTTTGATGATATATTGATTTATAGAAAAAATTGGGAGGAACACTTAAGATATATCAATGAGATTTTGGGTATAATGGAATCACAGTTGCTTTATGCAAAGGCAACTAAATATGAATTTTATATCTCAGAAATTTTGTATTTAGGACATATGATCAGTGCTAAAGGTGTGCACGTTCATCATGAGAAGATTAGAGCCATTTTGGATTGGCCACCTCCCTGGAATATTTCAAATTTAAGAGGTTTATTTGGCTTATGTAGTTATTATAAGAGATTTTTTAAGGGATTTTCCTGGCTTGGCGCACCATTGAAAGCTCTTACTAAAAAGGGGGCATTCAGATGGACTGAAGAAGTAGAACAAGTATTTGATAAACTGAAGAAGGTAATGAGTTCTTGTCTTGTACTCGCACTTCCTAATTTTAATCAACCTTTTGTATTAGAATGTGATGCATTTGGGGAATGACTAGTAGTCTTAATGCAAAATAAATATCCTATAGCCTATGAAAGCCAAAAAATTATATTCAATATATGATAAGGAAATGTTAGCAATAATGCATGCTTTGGCTAAATTCAGACAATATTTAGTCAGTGGTAAATTTGTTTTGCGAACTGATCATAATAGTTTAAGATATTTCTTGGGTCAAAATCTTTTGAATGATAGGCAACAAAAGTGGATTAGTAAAATTCAAGCTTATGATTTTGAAATTGAATATGTTAAGGGTAAAAATAATGTTGTGGCCGATGCTTTGTCTAGGAGGCCAAAAATAAATTCTTTAACTGGGGTAACAGCTGATTGGAAATCTTTGTTTTTGGTAGAATATTCTAAGAATTCAATTTCTTGTGATTTATTGGACGGGAAAGTTCAGGACGATAGGTACAAAGTTGTGAATGATATTGTTTACTACAAAGATAGAATCTTCTTAGTACTTGAGTCTAAGTTAAAATTGAGAATTTTGCAAATAGTTCATGATTTACCTTTAGCAGGACATCCAGGTTTTTTCAAAAATTACAGACACATCCGTGAAAGATTCACATGGAAAGGGATAAAAAATGACATTTTTCAATATGTCAAGGAATGTATCACATGTCAGCATAATAAAGAAGAACATTCTTATCCAACAAGGTTATTGCAACATTTACCTGTTTCGGATCAGAAATGGGAAAGTATATCAATGGATTTCATTAATGGTTTACCATGGGCTCAAGGTAAAGATTTTTTTTTTGTGGTAGGCTAACAAAATTTGCACATTTCTTTGCTATCACTATAGAATTCACAACTGTTCAGGTTGCTGGATTATTTTTCAAGGAAGTATTCTATTTACATGGTCTACCAAATAATATAATCAGTGATCAAGACAACATGTTTTTGAGTAACATTTGGGAAGAATTATTTAGGTTGACAGGTATAGTATTGCATCACAAGACTAGTTACCATCCTCAGAAAGATGGTCAAACATAAATAGTCAATAAATGGATTGAAGACTACCTTCGTAATTATGTCAGTGGGCATCAAAAGGATTGGATTTGATGGTTGCATTTGGGAGAGTATTACTACAATACTACTTTCCATATGTCCATAGGTATGTCATCATTTAAGGCATTATATGGGTATGCTACTTTATCCTTTTCTGATCTTTCTTTTGATAACAATAATGTGCCCAAGTCACGAGATTGGCTTTAGGAGTGTCGGGTCATCTTGAAAACCCTCAAGGAAAATTTACATTGTGCTCAAAACTGAAAAAATATCTATGCTAATAAGAAGAGGGTGGAATGGAGTTTTGAGGTTGGTGATTTAGTATACCTCAGATTATAGCCCTATCGACAGTCATCTCTCAAATGGAGTGGGGCTGAGAAATTACAGCCTCAGTTTTATGACCCTTATTAGATTGTTGGAAAAACTAGAGAGGTTGCATATGAATTGGATTTACCAGCTGGTAGTAGGATCCACAATGTGTTTCACATATCTTGTCTTTGTATGCACCCTAAAATAGTCGCCTAGACTTTGGGCCCCCATTCTTCAATTTATCAAATGACAGAATCAATTTATCAAATTCTCGAATCAATGCTTTGCAACATTTTAATTCATATCAATTTCCTTGATCAAATCGTAATTAATTCAATTATTTCAATATTTCCTAAGGTTTGATCATTTCATCAATAAATCTTATTTAATTAAAAGAAAACAATCCCTTTTTATTAAATAAAACAATCTCATTTAATTAAATAATCTTATCAAATTTAATTAAAAATCTCTCTTATTTAAATAGTCTTATCTTATTTAGTTAAAATCTCTCTTTTTAATTAAATAAAATAATCTGATTTAATTAAAAGAAAATCCCTCTTTTAATTAAATAAATAAAATCCCCACTTAAATCCCTCTTTGTGTTGGAAAAAGGAAATAAATTAAATAAAAATAAATAAAGCTCCTTTTTCTTCACACATATTCCTAAGTGGTGGGCTTTTTGCCTCTTAATCATAGCCTTTGATTTTTCCTTTTGAAGATATGAGCACTTGGATCAACCAAGATTTAATCTTCACCATTGCTCATTTATTTTTACCTCTTAATCTCTACCACCCATTGCTCTTTAAAAGGAAAACCTCTCATTCTCATTTAATAATCAACTTTTTTAGGCTATTGTTATGCTGTGGGTTTGAAGAGCAATTTTGGAGGAGAATTTGGACACTTGAGCTTGGATATTGCAACTTCTCTCTTCTTGTCTTCTTCTTTCATGCCCCCATGACAATTCATTTAGATTAATTTTGCACTTGCATGTTAGATTAGATTCATGTTTCCTTTCATAGAATAATCATGCATTGTTATCATATATAATAGCTTCCATTTTCATTTGCATACATATTTGGTGATCATGGAGACTAGCATTCATTCTTTTTCACTTTGAATCTCTCGTTTTATGGTGTACTTGCATGGGCACAAACTAGGTCAATCTAAGGGCCTGCATTACAAAACCCTTGTACTCCATGAATAGAGAGCTATGAGTAACCATTCAAGACCTCATTCTTGAGAAATCTTGGATATAATGACTCATAGAAGTGTGACACATTTTTAGCACACAATCTTAAGAAGGTTTTAGGACAACAGGTCACAGTTTCAGAAGCTTTACCTTCCTTGGATAAGGAAGGGAAACTTGTGATGATTCCTGAGAAGATTGTAGAAATGCGGGATTGACATCTACGTAACTACACTATACAGGAATATCTTATCAAATGGAAGGATTTTCCCTTGGACGACGCTACTTGGGAAAGTGAGCAGATTCTGGGACATCTGAATTTACCATTGCTTGTGGGCAAGCAACACAGGGCAGGGGAGACTGTCATGTCCCCAAAATAAAGGTTAATTATTTTTCTTTTTCTAATAAGGATTTAATTATTTAATATTAATTAAATAGTCAAATTAATATTAAATAATTATGAGGTGTTTATTCGAATAATAATGGTGTTAAAATAACACTATGTTATGTGTAAATAAGGTAGTTTCCCTTATGGGAATACTACAACCAACTATTGGTGCCGATAAAAAGTGGTCTCCTAGAGGGAATCGTGCATGCTTGGAATTTGAATTTATTTTGGCAGGTAGTGGATACATTACTGACTCCTTTCATCAGAATCCCTGACCTAGTGGAGATTGGGAGGAAAAGACAAACTCAGTTGTAACTCTTCACATGTAAGTGTTTTGGTTTAGTGTGGCACGGTGGATAGTTTCCTGGATGAATTGGAGAGGCTATGCAATTTCCACATGGAAGGGAATTCTTTCCACGACTTGGAATAAGAAGAAGTCTAGATCAAAATTTGGACACATATAAATGTTGTTAGACAACATAATGATTAGAGGCTAGAGTACATGGTAAATGATGATCAATAATTCCTTCCAAGATGGGTGGTTGCTTAGGTGGATATCCTGTGGTATAGCAAATTGGAAGCGCTTGTGGTGAAGCATGGACGTGTCTGTGTAGAAAGAGAGTCGAGGGCTATGTGACATATGTGATAGCCATATTCAACATCAGGAAACAATAAATTCAGTGGGTACACAATGTATGTGATAAAACCTAACCTGTTGGGAGCACGCTCAGACATGAAAACGCTAGAGATATAAATCAAATAACTACACTAAACATGTCTAAGAAGCATACTAAGAAAACAACAAGTGATTCCATCACAACCTCCGATGAGCTGAACAAGGGCACCCAAGCCTTGTTGATTTTCTCTTAGAGAATTGTGGGTGTGCTCTCCCAACACAATATTACAATCCCACTTGACGCATGGATGAAAACTAAATGCAACTAATGGATATAATGAAGAAACTCAAAAACAAGTATGAGGAACTTGTCTCAAGCCTTCACCAAATGAAGATGAAGATGCAAATACTATACTAGAATGATATGCAATGCCAAAGGAAACTAAGATTCATTCACCATTATCCTAGCATGTGATTTTTAGATTATGAAAATGAACTAAAAGCATGGAAACATGAATATGAGCTAAGAATTCTAGAGCTATTTTAGCACGATAACAATGCATAAAATGGAGATGCTTTGCTCTTGAGAAAGGCCTCTATTTATAGAGTTTTTGTGGAGGAGAGAGAGGGCTTGGATGAGGTGGAGCTCATGTGGCATCCACATAGGTGCCACATGAGGGACACATAAGCCATGCAAGAGGCCCACTTTGTTCACACAAAAACTCTATAAATAGAGGCCTTTCTCAAGAGCAAAGCATCTCCATTTTATGTATTATTATCATGCTAAAATAGCTCTAGAATTCTTAGCTCATATTCATGTTTCCATGCTTTTAGTTCATTTTCATAATCTAGAAATCACATGCTAAGATAATGGTGAATGAATCTTAGTTTCCTTTGGCATTGCATATCATTCTAGTATAGTATTTGCATCTTCATCTTCATTTGGTGAAGGCTTGAGACAAGTTCCTCATACTTGTTCTTGAGTTTCTTCATTATATCCATTAGTTGCATTTAGTTTTCATCCATGCATCAAGTGGGATTGTAATATTGTGTTGCAAGAGCACACCCACAATTCTCTAAGAGCAAATCAACAAGGCTTGGGTGCCCTTGTTCAGCTCATCAAAGGTTGTGATGTAATCACTTGTTGTTTTCTTAGTATGCTTCTTAGACATGTTTAGAGTAGTTATTTGATTTATATTTCTAACGTTTGCATGTCTGAGCGTGCTCCCAATAGGTTAGGTTTCATCACATATATTTTGGCACGCCCGGTGGGACCCACGTCCCTATTTTTCTAACATTTTTTACAAGATTTTTTGCGGATTGAAAAACTCTAACACAGACTCATCTCCGCTCTGGAGTCGCCGTCTCCGCAGATTGCCATCTCTGAAACTTGGCCGTCTGCGCAGATCACCGTCTGCGCATAATATCCACCATCTCCGCCTATCTATAGACAACTTATTAAACTGTGGTTTAGAATCCATTTTTATTAATTTTTAGTGTTTTTAACTCTCAGGTTTTTGAGAGAGATAGTTTTTTTAAGAGTTAAATACTGACGAAATTGATAAAAATGTTATTTTTTAGTTTTAATAAGTCTGCTTGTTTTATGTAAAAATCTGACTGTCTGTTCTCTGTCATCTGCGCAGGTTTTCCGCCATTTCTGCAGACGACTGTCTGCGCAAATCACCGTCTGTGTAGATCACCGTCTGCGCTAATTTGTCATCTGCGCCTGTCTTCCGAGACTTGTATTTTTTAACACATTTTATATTCCAAACTACTAAGCAGTGTATGCAGGTTCTGTTACTTATATTTTTGAAGGATATTAATGAACTTGTATGATTAAACACTTGTTTTAGAATGCATATTGGGTAAAATGAACCTCACTAAATTTTGAATGTTTAAGGGAATGAACTTCATAAACTCTTGAATGACTTAAAGTGAATCAAACACACCTTTACAAGCTTTCCTTTTTGCTGTGTGGGAAAAGAATTGAACATGTATGTTTAATCACATTATTGTGTCTTTTTCTTAGGTAGAAAACACTTAGTTGCTTTAATTAGGTTCAATTTGGGAAATGAACTCTTTTTGGTGTGTTTGAAGAAGTGTTTTTCAACACTTCTTTTGAGCTTATTTGTCATTAGATAGATCCCTTTAATTTACATGATGCTTTGATTAAACTATAGCCGTATCCTCTCCCCTCGCCTTCACAGATCTTGGGTGAAGAGAAAGCTTAGCTTAATCAAGCCTCTAGAGAGGCCTGTCTAGTGGGAGCGCTTCCCCTTTAGAGGACGACCTCAAACCGGTAATCCCTTCGGCCGGTATAGAAATAAGGTGTGACCCAAAGGTCTGCTTTATCCCTTCAAGCTCGAGCGGGTCGTGTTTAATGGTAGTCCATACTGAGTGAATATCCCTCAGCATACTGGCATGGTTGAACTAGAGACTTAAGTGTCTCACACCGTACAAACTGATTGCGGGGATGCCACAAAACATTACTAGCAACTATAAAGTAGTAGCCTACCTGATTCACCTCTGAATAGTGACTTATTATAGTGCAAGGGGAGGGAAGAATCTCCCCTCAAGATTCCCATCATACGTGTCCTAGGGTATTATGTTGTGAAAGAGATCTTCGTAGCACGACGATAATACCTGGCAAAAGGCAAAAACACAGGCACCCTTTCGGGGGTGACATGCTGTGTGAGCTGAAGGACTACCAAGCAATGGGCCTATAATATTTCATGCGAAGCCAAATTCCTTAGGTAGCTACTGTTTGAATTGTCTTTCGATGTGCTAGACCCAGTGAAAACATAAGTGGTTTGAAAGAATCACTTGAACATACACAATCGAAATATTGCAAAGCTAGAATAAAATCCCTTAATGTCACATGCGATTGTATCCCTCAAGGTTGCTTTGTCCCTTGTTGGATTGTTTTGAGATGTGTGTCTATTATTTTCTGGTTTGCTTGTGCTTAAAATCAGTTCTTGCCATCGAACAATTTGCCCAAAATCAGACTAAACATAAAAAATCTACCCAGAATTTTAACACACTGCCTTAGTCTCAGTCGTCCGTCTCCGCTCTGGATTCGCCATCTGCGCAGATCACCGTCTGCAAAGATTTCCATCTGCGTCTAAGACTGTCGTCTCCGCTTGAAAACAGTGAGCTTCAAAATTGGCCTAGATAACTAAAATTTGACCATCTACAGGACCCTAGAACCACTTGTCCTAAATCATTCATCCATTTGGCCAAAATTGATTTTTCCATGACATGACCAGTTTTAAGAAGCACAAGAAGGTTAAACTCCCTACATCTTCCGTCCTTAGAGAGCAAAAGGAAACCACCCATAAATCCAAGGAATTCCAACACATCACAACATCTATCAAACAAGGCATTGAACACCGTGAGAAGCTTGATAAAATCATTTACAACAATACCGTTTGCAAGTTCATGGCCAAGTTTTCACTCAATAGGCCTTTTGTCACACTTGAACAATATGATTAGGAAACACTTGACTTCTGGATCATTCTTCCACTTCTTTCATCATCATCATCATCATCCTTCCTTTAGAGCATTAGATCAAAATCAAATCAAATCCTTAGGTTGAAAGACCTTAATCAGAGCATTGTTGACCTTCATCCTCAAACAAACACAATATTGCTTGTAGACCATTAGTCCATCTCAAGTAATTTAAATCCCTTAGTGATATCCCATTTTTCTTGAGATCACAAGTCCATCTTTAGGTAGAATAGATATTGCTTTAAATAATTTGTGTTTGTATCATCATAAGGTTTAACATGCTTAGGTTTTGTCTCAAAAACCTTTAAATCAATCAACCCAATCAACTCAATCGATCAAATCAATCTCTAATCCAATCAAATCAATCATCAATCAACCAATCATTCAATCAATCAATCAATCAAATCCAATCCAATTGAATCAAAGATCTTTGCTCCAATTCATTTTCCACATCTCCTTGTCTTTCATTCTTCTACCATTGTATGGTTGTCACTCGATCCCAAGCCAGAAACATGAGGAGAACAATATCCAACACTAATCGTGAAGAGAACCCATTTGCGACACATTACTTTCATGGAAGGGGGGTACAAGCTGAGGAAGTGGCTAAAGAAACATAATTAGTGGACCAATATGAAAGGCCCAATCAAGTGTTTGACTTCCTTAGAGACCCCTACAATTTGGAAATGGTTGAGAAGGCCATAATGCATAACAGTGATGAAATATTTCTGAATCTCATCCATAATGGTGTCAAAGTTCCTAAGGACTTTGATGAAACACTCCTTACCAGAAATGTCACTAAAGCCACTGCCGCCACTTCAGCAGCCATGGCTTCTACTTCAAATGCTACATCATCACATGACACTGGTAAAAGACCTGCTAGCGAACCTCTTTCATCAATGACAATATCAACACCTGTATCAACAACTGTATCAATACCCCAGTTGACACCTAAACAAATCTAGCAAATCATAAGTGCTTTACCAAACAATACTACACACAATAGCACTCAAATGACAACAACTCAAGGAGCAAGTGCTAATGTCAACAACATAGGGTAAGTTTCCATGCCCTTGACCTCCTTATTCCAAACAATGGGAGCAAAAATGTTCGCAAACAATACATCACAAGCCTATCAATATATACCTCCTTCGACGATTGGTATGACCTCCATGGGATTTTCAGCTGCACAATTTGGAGGAGGTGGGATTATGTACCCCTGTTTTTCACATAAAGTGCCCTAGATTTCACCCAACAATTCAATGAGCTCAAAATTATTGTACAAGGTTTACAAAGTGGGGGCAAGGAGTTTTCTTTTGAAGAGATTTGTCCCTACCCATTTGACAAGTCTATCACAATGCAACCATTCCCACCAAACTTTGAGATGCCTAAATTTGAAAAATACAAGGGAGAAACATGCCCTCTCCAACATCTCAAAGAGTTTTACATTGCATGTCAAGAGGTTGCTTATAATGAAAACTATTTGAAAAGACTTTTCACTAGGAGTCTTGGAGGCGTAGCCTTGGAATGGTTCATGGCCCTTCCTTATGGGTCAATTTCTACCTTCTCTGACCTTACAGAGAAGTTTTTTGGACAATATTCATACAACATTGAGCATCAAGCAACACTCAGCGATTTGTGTAACACTAAACAAAAGAATGGAGAAACCTTTGCTAGTTTCTTACAACGATGGAGACATATTGCAAATCACATGCCATGGAAAATACCTGATA
>MU224396.1:814085-866095 GCA_018584345.1 Thuja plicata
TTTTATCTTGTGTTTTACTATGTCCTTATCGTGGCAGCCTAGATCTCTTATATCTTGGTTCGTTATGGTGAGTACCTAGTGAAATACGTGTCTTTTGTGGTATGATCTGCTTATCATAGTTTGCTAGTAGATTTATGTTTTGATATTCAGTTATGACTATGTATGCCTCACTGGGGGTAGGATTCATGCATCCCATAATCCCTTAAAAGATCTGAGTGTACTACATCTCCTCATGAGTAACATTTCATAGGTCTCTTCATATCTGATATCTCACATTTGTGTTCCTAACAATCTATTTGTTTGAGAGTCTAGTCCACGCAAAGGAACCATGTCACTTGTGTTTCCTAGCACATGGTGCATAACTCCTTTTGCAATATCAAACTAGGGTGTGCTCTCCAACATTAACATGGTATTAATCCCACTATCATATAGTTAGTCTTTGCATAAGTAGTTAAGTCATATTGCATTATGGCTTTGCTCTTGGTAAAGGTTTCTATTTATTCCCCTATCCAGTCATCTAAGTGATTTTATCAAATTTTTGCGATACACACAAAAATAGTGTCCTCATTTGTCTTGCATCCATTACATTCATTAGTCATTAAGTTATTATCTCTTGCATTGATTATTTCATTAGTCATTATCCATTCATTTCATTAGTCATTGTTCATAGCATTGGTAAATAGTCATTAATCACTTGCATTGTTATAACATTAATCATTATTAATTAGTTTCATTAGTCATCTGTAATCACTTGCATTGTCATACATTTGCATTGTCTCTTGCATTGCTCATTCCATTAGTCCATTAATCATTAGTTTCATTAATCATTAATCATTAATCATTATTCATTTGTCATTAATCATTAATCATTAATCATTATACACGTTATTACAACATTACATTAACCATTATAGTTTTCTCATTATGTCATTACCCATTCATTTTATTAATCATTAATCATTAATCATTGTTCATTTGTCATTAATCATTATTCATTAGTCCTTAATCATTAATCATTATACATTTGTCTCACATTTCATCCATTACGTTCATTAATCATTAATCATTATATTATCATTCATTAACCATCATATATATTACATCATTACAACATTAATCATTCTAGCTTACATTATTCATTCATGTAGTGTTTATTAAATCATTTACATTGCATTAAAACATTTATACCCATTTGCATTTGCATACCATTAGTTGCATCCATAGCATTTATAACATCATATAAAATATTTACAACATCATCCATACATGTTAACATATAAGCATTAACATATCATAATAAATCTGCATCTCATCCCTGCATCACAAATTTGTCAGTCTCATCATGCATACATATATTCATCTCATCCTGCATGTTAGTCATAAACATCATATACGATAAACATAAACATCATAAGTACATCTATACATAAGCATGTAAAATCATCAAAGATGCATAAACATAAGAGTCCATAGTCCCAAATAAAGTCCATGTATATATCTCAAAAATGTCATCATACATCATGTGTCAAAAATGTCAAAAATGTGTATCCAAAAATCTGAGCAGAATCATGGAGGTGGCTGTGATGGTCCTGCTCCACTGCTGAGACGTGGCGATAAACCCACTGACCCCTGTGATGCTCTCCCTGTGCTGGCCGACTGTGACCTCTCTGAGTATGTAGGCGCCCGGGCCCCCTCTGGCACTGCTCCATAAAATAAACCCATATAATATGCGGCCTCTCGACCCCTACATCCTGCCTCTCTTTGGGCGGCCATAGCATCGGCCATCATCTGCCCTACCCCTGCCGCTGTCCCTGCCATCGGTGCTATATCATGGTCTGCCCTGTAATCCTCAGCCTGTCTGCGTGCTCGATCTCGCTTTGCTGTTAGAGCTGCTATCTGTGCTGTCATCCCTACACGCTCCTTCTCCCAATCCCCATACTCCTCAATGACGACGAACTCTCCGCTGTCCACCCGCGCCTGAAAAATGTCCAGTGCCTGCTGTGCACTGTCCTTTCAAGCTGTCTCTGAGGCCAGCTCTCCCTGAACCCCGGTCACCTCTGCCTGTAGGTTGCTGGCTATAGCCTGTGCTGTCACCAACAAACCCTGAACCCTCCCCAACTCTGTCTGTAGGCTATCTTGCTCTGCTACGACAGTGTCATATGTCTCCTAGGCTATAAAGCCCGCTGGTGGTCCCTGTCCTGCTGGTGGTCCCTGTTGTGGTGGACCCTGCGGTGGTGGACCCTTGGGTGGCCCCTATGGTGGCCCCTGTGGTGGTGCTCCCTATCCCGGGTCATGTCCCTGTGCACCAGGTATGATAGGTGGCTGTCCACTTGCCGGTATCTGCACCTGTCCCCTCTGCCGTGGTGCTGCCACCCTGGGCCGGACTCTCCTCCTACCCCCTCCATCTCCTCCATCTCCCTCGTCATCATCATCTCCTCCTTGTCCATCTCCGTCAGGCCCTGGCTACTCATCTGGCTGTACCACCCTTGGCACTATCAATCTGATCGGCATGTGTGCTGCCCACCACTATGCATACGCCAGCACCACCTCTACTTCTAGCAGCGACTCCCATGCTCTGATCCAGGGCACCTCGATCATGCCCATAAAATATCCTCATGCAATCCGCGGATCTGCCCCCATCCCCCATACACTGCCCACCTTGCGGGTCACCAACGGATGTGGGAACCCATCTGGTACCACCTCCTGGACCTGTCCCATCTGTCGTCGCACCCTGGATGGCATGTAGCATGAGATCATGTATGCTGTCCTCCCAAACAGCCAGCAGTCCATCTGAACAAACCTCATAATATGAGTCATAAAACCCATCCTTTGCATATACTCCCTGCTGTGGGGCCTCATGGCCCCAGGCCTCACATCCTGCATAGGGAGCCCATGTGATAGCTCCCATCTCATCTAACCGTCACCTCTAGTACCCTACTGAGTCTGTGGCCTCATAGCTGATGGGTGGCCTATATCGGCAAACATACGACTCATAAGCTGCCTGGGTCTCCTGGTGTCGGATCAGTCATTTGACCGTTATATGCTCCCAGGCCCATACTAACAACAATGTGCATCCTGGCCCTACTGCTCTCCCTCTACGGTAAGCACACATGTGTAAGTTATAATACAACTGTCTGAGGATGACATATCCCTAGTAGTACTAGTCGCTATCCTCCACCATGCTACTCAATACTCGAGCCCAGCCAATCGAAAATCCCTTGCCTGCATGATTAGGCATGAGACGTCCCCCTATCAAACCCGCCAGGTATAATGCTAGCCGCCGTGGCCGTGGCTCCATAGCCATCGCCTCTGCCCAGGACATCCACTACCGTGTAATCAACAGATCCGCATATCTCCTCCTCATTGCCATCTCCAGGTATGGCTGAGACCCCTCCATGCAGTACTCGGGTATGACCCCCCGAATGGGCACTCTATAAATCCTCCATACATCATGGAGGGTGATTATCGCTTCCCCTGTCGGGAAGTGAAAGCTAGAGGTGGTGCTGTGCCACCTCTCTATCAGTGCAGACATGAGCGCATTATGCACTCGAAGGTGCGGCCAATGCCACACGTGCTCTAAACCACAAAGCGTGACCACTCCCCACTCCGCCACTGTCAGGTGCTGCTCTAGCTCCATAGTTACCGGATAACATTCCCTCATCTGGAATGTGATCGTCGCCTTCTATAGTCAGTAGACCTATGTCAGCAATCAGATAGCATGCTGGGGCATTGAAACATGTCCCAAGCCTGTTCGGGGCAGCAAAAAATGCTCCCGGACACTTGTCTTTCCTCTTCTCCCTCCCTCTTCTTCTATTTTTGGGTCAATCTGCGCAGACGGCAGTTGACCCTCGCAGATAGTGAACTTTCGCAGTCACCATTCTGTAGAGACGACCGATCTTCGCAGACGTCTGTCCGCAGAGACGGCGGTCTAGGCTGCTGCCCTTCTTTCTGCGCAGACGACAGTTTTGAAAATCACCGTCTCTGCTTCGCTTTTTCCTCTGGCCGCCATCACAGACGGAGTTTGGCTAAAACTACATCTACGCAGACGGCCATCGCCCATCGGTCATCTACGCAGACGGTGGTCTATCGATCGTCGTCTATGCAGACGGTAGACAGGCGATCGTCGTCTGCGTTGCGCGCCCTTTTATGAGCATTTATTGCACCTAAAAATTCCTAAAAAATATTAAAAATATTAAAGCAAAGGAAGGTGCTCGACTACTCACCGGTGGTCCTGCGTCTACTGGCCGCTGGTACACCTGAACGCGCTCTTCAAGCTGTGCTCGCTCTCGCTGTGCTGCCATGGCTCTCTTCTTCTTCTCTCTTTTGCTCTTTGTTGGTGAAAGTGACTTGTCCATGGGCCCCAGTGGACTATTTATAGCCCTTTGGGACCCATTTCTTCTGTCGGTCTCCCCTTTTTCTGTCCTGGTCCCCGTTTCCCCTCTATTTTTCCTGGACACATCATGCAATTGGCCTACTTTCCCCTCTTTTCTTACTTTTTCGAGAAAATTTTATTAAAAAATTATATTTTTTCCTATTATTTTCTTGAGGGGGCACCCTTCTCCGCTCTCGCTACTGTAGGTCTTCTGAATCCTCTGGGGCATCTTATTTTCTTTTCTTTGACGCAATGTCACTTTCGACAATGCATCAAAGAGGGGCAAAATGTAGACGTCCAAAATTGTCCTTATATTAATTTAATTAATATTCCTATAACATTATAGTTAATTTTAATTAATTATATTTGTTATATTCTTCTACCTATTTAATTAAATATGATTCATCTCCCTTAGTATTTAAATTTAATTTAAATACTATCCCTTTTAATGTATCAAATCTTATTTAATACATTATCCCTCATTAATCCCCTTTTAGATAAATTTTTAATCTATTTATTCCTCCACATGACTTAAATTATTCTAAACCAAATTAATCTAAATTTTAAATTTAGATTAAGCTAATTTGAACCTAGATCCTACCCTACCTCACATCACTCTCACCAAATAAACCCATTTATTAATTAACTAAGGTTAATTAAGCTAATTTCTTAATTCCTACAACAATTAGTCTTAATTATTTGCTCACACATGTGTGAGCAAATTTTTAAAAAATTTGACTTTCCAAATAATTTCTTATTTGGTGCCAACAATGTTTCTTACACCTATGATGACACCTTCTTACACTTTCCAAAAGTGTCCCATTGACCCAAAACTCTTACACCTTCTTACAAGATCTTTCACATGTGTACTTTAAGTACACTTTGACCTATCACATCCAAAGTTGCCCACACATGTGTGAGCAAAGTGGGCCTCTTGCATGGCTTATGTGTCCCTCACGTGACACCTATGTGGATGCCACATGAGCTCCACCTCATCCAAGCCCTTTGTCTCCTCCACAAAAACTCTATAAATAGAGGCCTTTCTCAAGAGCAAAGCATCTCTATTTTATGCATTGTTATCGTGCTAAAATAGCTCTAGAATTCTTAGCTCATATTCATGTTTCCATGCTTTTAGTTCATTTTCATAATCTAGAAATCACATGATAGGATAATGGTGAATGAATCTTAGTTTCCTTTGGCATTGCATATCATTCTAGTATAGTATTTGCATCTTCATCTTCATTTGGTGAAGGCTTGAGACAAGTTCCTCATACTTGTTCTTGAGTTTCTTCATTATATCCATTAGTTGCATTTAGTTTTCATCCATGCATCAAGTGGGATTGTAATATTGTGTTGGGAGAGTACACCCACAATTCTCTAAGAGCAAATCAACAAGGCTTGGGTGCCCTTGTTCAGCTTATCGGAGGTTGTGATGGAATCACTTGTTATTTTGTTAGTATGCTTCTTAGACATGTTTAGTGTAGTTATTTGATTTATATCTCTAACGTTTGCATGTCTGAGCGTGCTCCCAATAGGTTAGGTTTTATCACATACACACAATATTACTACACAGGTGCACACTTCCATTTATATTTCAAAGTAAATTTGCAAACTAGTGTAGCATTACTACTTGTTGCATTCCAAAATACTATGACTTTTTGTCACTAAACAATACATAGAGGTTTGGAGTAATCTGTCAAATTTTTGGAACGTATTGTTTGTCAGTATTTAGTGGTATTATTTATCATTATTTAGTTTCAAATATATTTACTCCGGCATTCCCCAGTAAAACTTAGAACTATTACTATTCAGTTGTATGTCTGTAAACAAAGAATTGTTAGGAATTAGGATAACTCCGGAATGAGATTTTACAGGGAGAGGATTAGTTGAGGGTTAGGATTAATTAGTGGACAAGTGGGATAGGTTGTGTTTGAAGCATGGGTTAGTAAGTTGGAGTGAGGTTAGGTATGTTGGAAATGAGTTGAGTAACTGAGAGGGGAGAGGTGAATCAGTTACCAGAAAAACAAATCCAAGTCCCTTAGATCTCTTAAACAAATTTTTCACTGTTGCTCGGTTAACATAGATATTCTACTGTCACTCGGTTAACATAGAAAATATTAAGATATTAACTATGATTATCCTTTAGTAATTAATTTCAGAAACATAAACCATAAAAAAATTAAATGTACACAGATAACAAAGATTTAACGTGGAAACCCAATATGGGAAAAACCACCAATTTCAACTAGTCATTGTTTTTCACTCTTCTGATGTGAGCCCTGTTAGGAGCCAACCCTATTAAAGGTTACAATAACACACTGTTAGGTGTGACCTTGTTAGAGGATTTAATCACCATATAAGGAGTGGCCTTTTTAGAGGTCTTCTAACACTTCAATGCAGAAATGTCACCTTGTGAGAGGATTTACAAATGACTGTTAAGAGATTTTGATCACTGCTACAATTGTTAGAAAGTAACAATGGATTGACTTGTTTTCATAAGCAACTATCTTTGCTGATTCAAATCTCTATTCTAGATTTAATTACTTGATCCTCACTAATCAAATACTATGTTGTAGTTCTTTGTGTTCTATCCTCAATCAAAATCTCACCTGATTTTGCCTTCACTCTTCATGTCATAAACATATCTTTTTCACTTTTCCTTTTTTTTCATCCCATTTTCAATCCAAAATTGACCTTATATATATGATAAAGCCTTGTCAAGTTGGCTTTAATATCCTTCCAAATAAATAATAAAAATCATGTCTGTCAAATGCATATAACCAATTATCCATAAAATATAAACTACTATTAGTCGGCTAACACTAACTATTTAACTCGGTTAACACTGAAATCCTTCAACGCCCGACCAACACTATAAAGCCCGAGTGAACTCGGTTAGAACTGAAAATCACTTTGGTCCTCTTCAATGGCCAAGAGTGTTTGGTGTGAACTGACTGTGCTCAGATAGGATTAGACATTTGTGTAAATATCACTATACTTGTGTAAACATCAATGACAATACACAATTGAATAATTGTCATCAACAATCTCCCTCTTTGGCATTGATGGCAACACAACATGTCATAATACAAAGAATTATAGAGCAACAAACATAAGAATGAAATTTTTATTAATGTCCTTAGCTTCATTCTGGTTCTCATCTAAAAACTCCACCTGTCTTCACAATCACTGAAATACAAATTTCTCCCTCTTACATTAATCTCTATTTTTGATAAAGTTTCTCCCTCTGTAATCTTTATGACATCAAAATAACTCTCCCTCTTTGACAACCAATTCCAAAGAAACCAACTGATATATATATCCAATGAAGTTGTAATGTACCTATTTGTACTGATTCGTATGCAATAATCTCTGAATATCTGCATCAACATGTTAAGTCTGTTATGTAGCTCCGTTGATGCATCACTAAACTGTGTTTTAGTGAGCCTCGGTTAGGGGAGTCACCCCTAGCTTTCCTCTAAGATAAAAAAATGCATCCTTAGGTAATGGTTTTGTGAATATGTCTGCAATTTGTTCTTTAGTATTCACATATTCCAATCTTACTTCCTTGTCCTGAACCAATTCCCTCAAGAAATGATACTTTATTGCAATATGTTTAGTCGTAGTATGCATCACAGGGTTCTTTTAAATGTTAATAGCACTAGTGTTGTCACAGTAGATAATAATTGGTTATGTGATTTCCACCTTCATAGCTGACATCAATTGTTTGAACCATATGATATTTGAACATTTTACTACCGCAGCAACATACTTTTCTTCTGCTGTAGATTGAGAAATGCAGTTCTGTTTCTTTCTTGTCCAGGAGACTAAACTCTTTCCAAGAAATAATTCTCCACCACTTGTGCTCTTTTTTTCATCAACACTTCCAGCCCAATCAACATCAACAAAAGTCTTCAAATCAAAGTTTCCTCCTTTATTATACCATAATCCATAATCTTCACTACCCTTAAGATATCTTAGAATCCTTTTGATAGCCATCAAATGATTCTCTCTAGGATTAGCTGAAAACCTTGCAACAATACCAATTGCTAATGCAATATCAGGTCTAGTGTGAATAACATATTGAAGTTTACCAATCATGGATCTATAGGTAGTTTGACTTACTTCCTTTGAATCATCATCCTTAGACAACTTATGTCTAATAGGCATAGGTGTTCCAACTGGTCTGGAGTCTTCCATCCCAAATTTCTTCAGTATCTCTTTGATGTATTTAGACTGGATAATGTAGATACCATACTTCATCTGATATACTTGTAATCCAACAAAGAATTTGATTTCACCAAACATAGACATTTCAAATTCCTTACTCATAGCTTCAGAGAATGCTTTGCATAAGTCATCATATCGAGTAAACAATATATCATCAACAAATATTTCTGCTAATAGTGTCTTGTTCCAAGGTCCTTCTTTGATATACAAGCTACTATTGTCATTAGTTCTCTAAAATCCAATTCATATCAAGTAACCATGCAGTGTTTCATACCAGGCTCTAGGAGCTTTCTTCAGTCCATAAAATGCTTTGTGTAATTTGCAAACCATATTCCTTTTGTTAGGATGTACAAAAACTTCAGGTTGCTCAATATAGACTTCTTCTTCAAGAATTCCATTCAGGAATGCAGATTTTACATCTAGTTGATATACCTTGTATCCTTTGTGTGCACCATATGCTAGAAGAGTTTTGACTCCTTCAAGTCTTGCAACAGGAGAAAAAGTTTCTCCATAATCAATACCCTCTTCTTGAGAATATCCTTTACTTACTAATCTTGCCTTGTTTTTGGAAACTTCTCCTTTTTCATTCATCTTGTTTATGAAAACCAATTTAGTACCAATCACATTCTTGTCTTTTGGTCTAGGTACAAAAGTCCAGGTTTTGTTCTTTTCTATCTTCTCAATCTCTTCATTCATTGCTTCGATCCAACTTTCATCATTCAATGCATCTTTAATAGTTCTAGGTTCAATTTCACTAAGAAAACATGTGCCTTTAATTTTGTTCCTTGTCATTACACCTTCTGTCTGATCTCCAATTATTTGTTCAAGTACATGATGCCTTCTGACATATCTTGCAAGTACAAAATCCTTCCTTCTTGATTCTGGGCTTGTTCCACTTGGTTCACCATGCTCAAAAGTTATGTTATGTTCTTTTGTCTAATACTCAGGTTCCACTGTCTGAGACTCGGGTGCCTCTGTCTGAGACTCAGGTGCCTCTTTTTGCGACTCGTTTCCCTCTGTCTGTGACTCAGTTTCTTCAGTCTGCAACTTGGTTTCCTCTACCAGTAGCTCAGTTGCATAGGCTGCAACTCAAGTTGAACTATTTGAGTTTGTGTAGATGAATTCAATGGTTGACAGGGATGCTTTCCAATGACCATTGCTTTTGTCTTAGGTATAGTATGGGGTTTATAATACATACAGCTTCTATAATCCTGAGGCTCTTTACTGCTTTGTTCTTCACCTCTTTCTGCAAACTCATCAATCCTTACATGCACACTTTCTATGACTTTATGAGTAGAAAGATTCAAACATTTATATGCTTTGCTTTTACAGGAGTAGCCTAGGAATATACCTTCATCACCATTTACATCAAATTTTCCATTTCTTGCCTTCTTCAAGATGTAACATTTACTTCCAAATACTTTAAAATAACAAACATTAGGTTTATAGCCATACCATAATTCAAAATGTGTCTTCTCATTACCTTTCTTCAGTTGACCTTGGTTCAAGGTGTGAATTGCAGTGCTGATGGATTCCTTCCAGTATTTGGTAGCAACTTTCTTTTCAATAATCAAGGTTCTTGCACAATCCATAATGGATTTGTTCCTTCTTTCTGCTATCTCATTCTGCTATAGAATACCTGGGGCAAATACTTATCTTTTGATTCCTCTCTCATTGCAGAATTCATTGAATTCATTAGAGATGAATTCTCCTCCTCTATCAGATCTTAGGTATTTAAGTTTCTTTCATGTTTCTTTTTTAACTTTGGCTAGGTACCACTTGAACTTCTGAAAGGCTTCTGATTTTTCTTTGAGAAACATAACAATCATCATTCTGGAATGATCATCAACAAATAGAATGAAATACTTCTCACCTATGTAACTTGTTGCTCCAATTGGTCCACATAAATTAGTATGTACCAATTCTAAAACTTCTTATGTATTGTAATTATTGCTCTTGAAGCTAGTTTTGCTCATCTTCCCAATTTGACATTGTTTGCATATTGCTAATTCAGGTTTCTTCAGAATAAGAATTCCTCTTACTCTTTTGTTCTTGCTTATGTTAACTAGGTTATCAAAGTTCATATGACACAACCTTTTGTGCCATAACCATCTTTCTTCTACTTGTGCAATAAAACATGAAATTTCATTAAGATCAAGATAAAATAGATTACCTTTTGTTTATATTCCAGTTCCAACTAGGATTCCCTTGCCATCTAGGAGCTTGGCCTTACCATTCATGAATTCTACCTTGAAACCAATGTTATTCATCTGTGCCACACTTAGTAGATTGCACATTAGTCCTTCAACCCAATAAGCATTATCACATTTGATTTCTTCTGTTAAAGCAATGCAACCTTTACCTTTCACATAGCAGGGTTCATCATTCCCAAAAATCACATTCCCACCATCATAGTGCTCAAGATGTTCAAATTTGGTTTTATCACCAGTAATGTGGTGAAAATAACCACTATCAATTATCCAAGTGTCATTCTTGCTAATATGAGAATATAGTATTGTCTTTTCATTATCTTCATTATCTGACTCATCCTTGATAGCAATATAATCAATTTCATCTTCATCTTCATCACTATGAGAATATTTAGCAATATGTTGGTAAATAGATTGTTCTTTTTGATTTAACTCTCAAATGCCCAAATCTGTGAGAAACAATTCGATACCAACAGTTGGATAATCTATCACTAGATTGATAGATTTCCTCTGAATTGAAAGGTACAGCTCCCTTATGAATGATATGCAATGAAATTGTTTATTTCCTAAACTAACTGGGTGCGTTCTTAACCTGAGAACGGAAGAGGAAAAACCAAGTTAATCCTAGGCAGGACTAACTCAGGCAGATTATAGATGTTAACCCTAGCCAACTTTGAGAACTCACACATCCTATGACTCCCCGAGATTGGTAATGCAAGAATGCTGTTAGTTATGCAAATTCAATGACATGAGAATAAAATGAAGATTAAACATTTGAATCTTTGCAACAGGAATAGATGAAAGTACTCTGATCTATCACCCATTCACCATTTGACTAAGAATGCAAGAAAGTGCCCAAAACTGACCATAACAATACTCCGATTGAAAGTAATCAGAAAAGTGATGCCTAAATGCTCTGATTCATAACAAAACCTTTCTTGTTTTAAACACAACAAACATAATACTCTGATTACATTTGCTTACAATCTACAGCCAAAATCTATTACAAAGAACAAAATATCAATCTCTGATGCATGAATGAAAATGTAGAAATTAAATGTGCTCCCCTCTCTACTCCAGCTCTCTGACTGTATGCAGAAAAAAGAGGAACCCCTGTCCATGGAAAAGAATTTACAATAAATATCCCTTCCAGATGCTTGTTCAGTTTCCGAAAAAAAAAAACTGTCAGGCTCACCTTTCTTTTTATGTGACTCTTCAGTTTCGGGTAACTGAATCTTGAAGCTTCTTGATTTCACTTTCCTTCTTTAAAAATGTTTTACTTTATAAAACACCTTTATTTATTTAGGATGTTTTATTTTCTTTAAAAGACTTAATAAAGGTATTGGTCTTTCATATTCTGAAAGTGTTTCATTCTCTATTCAGGAAATATATGACAATAATATGGTTATTTGATCCTTTCACGCTGTCGCAGACTTGAATATAACGGTCATTATACCTTCGGCGCACTTAAAATGGAATTTTCCACTTGGACCATCTAGAGTATTTTCGAGCCAAAATTCCAACATAAGAAATGCTCCTTGAGACATTCAAAAATGACCCAGATGCATAGATTTGAAAAAGAACTCGTATCCTTGAAGATATTGGCCGGCGGATTTTGGCTTCTGCAAGTGCGAAAATGGCCTTGGAGAACCCGATTCTGGATTTTCCGCCTAAGGTCCTTCCACACATTTTCAGCTCAAACTACATCAAGATGAAATCTTCC
Organism: Thuja plicata; assembly: GCA_018584345.1. Lineage (NCBI taxonomy): Eukaryota > Viridiplantae > Streptophyta > Pinopsida > Cupressales > Cupressaceae > Thuja > Thuja plicata. Next base: position 826,621 of record MU224396.1, read on the forward strand.
TTGCTACAGTTTAAGAGGACCCAGATCCTTGGTTTTTGAAAATAACTCAAAAACCATCGAAAATGGAGTTGGCGGGATTTTGAATTCCAAGTGTGACAAAGGCTTGGCGTAGCAGACTTTGGGATTTCCACTTCAAGTCTTTAGGCATGTTTTCAGACCAAACTCTCTGAAGAGAAAACTTTCTTCATATCATTTTAATACGACCCAAGTGAATAGTTTTCAAAAAGACTCTAAATTGTGCAAGAACAAGGCCGGCGGGTTTTGGCCTCTGCGGGTACGTAGAATGGCTATGACGCATCAAAATTTGAAATTTCCACCTTCGAGAACGAGGCATGAAATGAACTTTCTATGGTTGCAATACATCTTTTAGGTTACCGTAAACATTTCCTCATCATGATTGCCTAGAATATTATGTAGATAATACCTGTTTATAGAATGCGGAAAATCACCTAAGCAGTGCGGCCTCCACCTTGGAGTAGCATAAATTGGAAATCCGGCCTGGACATATCTCGGCCATTTCTTAATCATTGTGCACGCCGTTTGTTGCAATGGCTTCGTCTTGTCTTAGAGAACAAAGATATGCATTGAAATAATAGAGATCAAAGTCTTTAGTGAATGTACAAACATGTACAAGAGGTGTCTTCACTCGGTTCTTCATATCCTTTAATAATCCTTTATTCTTCGACAACTCATTTCAACTCTTCAAATTGCATCTCTAAACATTCTAAATGTTGATATTTGATAACATCGACCAAATACAGGCAAAAGATGAACCAAGCCGAGGCTCCACAAACTTGATTGTTATTTAGGCAACGTTGCATTCTGCAACTCTCTGTCGTCAATTGACAATCATGTCACTAAGATATTTTTTTGTGAGCAATGTGTATAACAAGCTGTGATCATCAAGAAAGCCGTAATCTTGTTCTATCAATTCTTGACTTTCCTTTTCATAATATGTAATCCTTTCAGACCATTCAAATGCAATAGAAGAAGAGAAAATCTCTGCACTGATGTTGAATCCACTGCATTTTGAAAACTTTTAAGAACAGCTTTGTTTCCTTATTGAAGACTTAGGAATATCAAACCTTTGCTATATGAGAAAGGCTTCTTTGAATGCCCATATCAGTTCTGACACCTCACTATCCAAATAAAGAGCCTCTCTGTTATCAATGCATTAATTAGTATAAGAAAGATCTCAACAACTGAATGTACACATAATCATATAGAGTACAAACTGAATCTTCCAAATGCCAATTTTGTCAATGTGTCATTATGAAGAATTTCCCTCTGATTCCTTGCAGCATCTGAAATTCATGACTTGAAATCATTCTTCTGCCTGAAAAGAGCATTAATAGGAGCACTAGTCTATGCCAGGTTAGGATCTACAACCTACCCAAAGCAATGAAATTCTGATAACAACCCACCTAGCTAAATCAAGATGGCAAATGTAGGGGAACCCGGCAAAGACTCCCTATACTAGGGAAGACTTAGACCTAGACATCAGACTGACTTGACATTGAAAAATGGTGGGTGACTGAAAGTAACACAATATAACAAGACTTCTTACCTTTGTCTTTGTAGCTTTTGAAATATTTCTTGCTTTTGTACTTTTTTAACTTTTTCTCACCTTTGACTTCCTTTTTTGGACACTTAGCAACAATGTGACCAACCTCAGCACATGAAAAGAAAATTAATGGTATTCTTCCTTTGTACTGTCCTTTTCCTTTTGCAGCTCTCATTGCAACTAATGCTTCAATGATTTTAAGATCTTCCTCATCAAATTCATCATCACTGTCACTATAAATCTATTTTCCTTTCATCTTTCCAAGGTTTAATTTAGCTTTGAATGTAGACTCAAGCTTGCTAAGATTAGGAGAGTAATTGTCAAAGTTATCCAACTCAAAGGCTGTAATTCTTCCAACCAATCCATCTAGAGTTATACCATTACTTCATCTCATCTCTTGAATAGATGAAACTCTAATTGCATAGATAGGAAGTAAAGTTCTCAATACCTTACTAACCACTATTGTGTCTTCAATTACTCCACTGACAACTCTGATGGCACTGGCACTTTTCTTGATTCTTTCACTGTATTTTGTAATGTCCTCTCCTTTAATTTTCCTCTGATCAAATTGACCTCAAAGACTTTATGCTTTGGCTCTCTTTACATTGACATCTCTTCCATGAATATCATGTAGTTTGTTCCACATATCAAAGGCAGTAGGGTAGTCCTTGAATTCATCAAATTTGGAATAGCTGAGTGCAGATGCTATATCAATCACCATTATGTTATGATGCTTCATGTCTATCATCTGATCCATAGTCAAAGGTCTCGGTGGTTCCACATACCTTTGGTACAAGAATTGCAAACTAGTATCTCCAATGGTAGATAGATGTAGCCTCATCAAATCTTGCAATGCAACAAAATTGTCTTTTTTAAGCTTAGGGATCTCCCTTCTGTAAGACATCTCTAATATTTAGCTTAGGCCTTGAAACCTTCCCTGTAAGAACTTGTAGCTCTGATACCAATTGTTGGAAATGAGTTGAGTAACTAAGAGGGGAGGGGTGAATCAATTACCAAAAAAATAAATTCAAGTCCCTTAGATGTCTTAAACAAATTTGTCATTGTTTCTCGGTTAACACATATATTCTACTATCACTCGATTAACATAGCAAATCTTAAGATATTAACTATGATTATCCTTTAGTAATTAATTGAAGAAACATAAACCATAAAGAAAATGAAATGTACATAGATAACACCAAGATTTAATGTGGAAACCCAATATGGGAAAAACCACCAATTGCAACTAGTCATTATTTTTCACTCTTCTGAAGTGAGCCCTGTTAGGAGCCAACCCTGTTAAAGGTTACAATAACACACTGTTAGGTGTGACCTTGTTAGAGGATTTAATCACCCTGTAAGTAGTGGCCTTGTTAGAGGTCTTCTAACACTTCAATGCAGAAATGTCACCTTGTGAGAGGATTTACAAAAGACTGTTAAGTCTACTCTGTTAAGAGATTTTGATCACTGCAAAAATTGTTAGAAAGTAACAATGGATTGACTTGTTTTTATAAGCAACTGTCTTTGCTGATTCAGATCTGTGTTTTGGATTTAATTACTTGGTCCTCACTAATCAGATACTATATTGCAGTTCTCTATGTTCTGTCCTCAATCAGAATCCCATTTGATTTTTCCTTCACTCTTCATGTCATAAACATATCTTTTTCACTTTTCCTTTTTTTTTCATCCCATTTTTAATTCAAACATGACCTTATATATATGATAAGCCTTGTCAAGTCGGCCTTAATATCCATCCAAATAAATAATAAAACTCATGTCTGTCGACTGCATATAACCAATTATCCATAAAATATAAACTACTATTAGTCGGCTGGCACTAACTGTTTAACTTGGTCAGCACTGAAATCCTTCAATGCCCGACTAACACTGTAATGCTTGAGTGAACTCGGTTAGAACTAAAAATCATGTTGGTCCTCTTTTTGGCTTGAGAGTGTTTGGCATGAACTGACTGTGCTAGGATACGATTAGAAATTTGTGTAAACATCACTATACTTGTGTAAACATCAATGACAATACACAATTGAATAATTGTCATCAACAAGTTAAGGGTTAAAGTTAGGAGCATGTGCTCAAATACATTAAATAAGGTTTATTTAATCATAAGCAGGGAATTTAGGATAAAGTGAATTGATTTAAATAGATAAGTGTATTTATTTAAATTAATAGAAGAAAGGGGATTAATTAATTAACTGTATATGGGTTCCCATTTAATTAATTATTTTATAGATAATTAATTAAATTGATTTAGCCTCTAAGGCTAACATTAGACAATTAAATAATGTGAGTAGGGAGCTAAATTTGATTAAATCCATTGATTAAATTTAGGTGTCTACAAGTCTCACATTTCATGACAAGGGTTGTGAAGTAAGAGGAAGAAACTTTGGAAATTTTTTAGCAGAAGGAACAAAGACTAATGGTAATGTGTATCAACTTAAATAGGCTAGAGGAAGAGGTTGTATAATGGTACAAAGAATTGAGTGAAATGGTTGTGGCAAAAAAGGTTGGGTCACATGAAATTCATTAATACGGTAAATATTAGTTGTACAAATATGGTAAGATACATGACTATTATCACAAATCCCATGAGAACATTATGCAAGGAATTCTAGATGGAAAAGTACACTAAAACATTCAAGAGGATTTTTCCTCTACAAAGCCCTTGGATTTGGTGGATGTTGATATTTATGAACTTACTAGAACAAAATGAATCAATGGAGATAGGTGTTTTATGTTACTTATTGATGATTACTATATGATGAGTAAGATCAAGAAGACACCATCTACCATTTTCAATCCATGTCATTAAGGAAAAACATAAAGTTCATGTTCCCTACCAACGAGTACTCTATCTCAAATCTACACTAGATTGATTCATGCTAATCTGGTTGGACCAATGAAAGTAAATAATATACAAGGTGATAGGTATTTCATTATTTTAAGTGATGATCATATTCTATAATGTCTTATATTTAATTTCTTAAAGAAAAATCAAACACTTTTGAGAAATTAAAGGTTTTTAAAGCTTTATTTGAAAATAAAAATGATACAAAAATCAAGTGCTGAGATTAGATAGAGGTGATGAATTTAGCACTAATAAATATGAATAATGTTGTACAATGCATGAAAACCAGAGACAATACTCAACACCTATAACTTCTCAAGAAAATGGAGCTACAAAAAGAAAGAACTAGGTTATTTAGGAGATGACAGGATCTCTGTTGAAGTAGGTTCAATTAATGAATATGTATTGGAGACAAGCATGTTCGACATTAGTGTACATTTTGAATAGATATCGTATCAAACCTAAGACTACAAAGACACTATATGAACTATGAAATATGAGATTGATATTTTTCAAGCATTTATAATCTTTGGAAGCAAGTTCTACAACAAAAGAGATGAAGAAAACTCGGGTAAGTTTGATTCCAGATATGATGATGACATTTTTTACTCTTTATTCAATGACAAGAAAATTATACTGATGTTATAATAAGAGATTGAAGAGAGAAGTAGAAAGTGAAAATGTAAAAATGTAAGTGTCAATGAAATAGTTCAATCACTTGAAATTCTAGATGAAAATGACATTACAAAATTGAATTAGAAATAATGAGTGCTAAAATTACAGTTAGGTATGTATAAAGTAATCATTCTAAGGATTGAGTTATATGGAATAAAAATAATATTCTGATCAAGAGAAGAGCACAAAGAGTAAATGAACAAATGCATTTTTCTTTAGTTTCAATTATTGAACCTAAAAAATATGTAAAGCAAGCAAGGACAAAAGTTGATAGGATGCTATTAAGTAAAAAAGATCTCCAATTTTAAAGAAATGAGAGATGAGAGTTAGTTCGAAGACCTAAAGATGAAAATGTTATAGGCACCAGGTGGGTATTTAGAAACAAGCTAAAATAAGAAGTAAAGTTGATTTGGAATAAGGACACATTAGTTATAAAGAATATGCTTAAGTTGAAGGTGTAGATTTTGAGGAAACATTTTATTTGGTAGCTAGATTGGAAGCTATTACAATATTTTTGGTATTAAAAACATATAGAAACATCATGTTAATTAGATGGATGTCAAGTCTACATTTATAAATGAAGAATTAGAGGAATACGTTTATATTGAAAAATTGGAAAGATTTCAATGCTCCAACAAACAAAATTTTGTGTGTAGATTGAAGAATGCCCTGTATGGGCTCAAGTGGGATCTAAGGGATTGGTACTCCAAATTTGATAACTATCCGCAACAAAAAGGGTTCAAGAGAGTTTGTGTACAAAGCAATCTATATATAAAAAAATGTCTTTAGTTGTTAATTATTGCGGTATATGTTCATGACATTATTATAGTGACAATATCTGCAAAGAGTTCCATAATGCAATGCAAAATGAATTCGAAATGTTAATGGTTGGTAAGATATCATTATTCCTTGGTTTACACATTTCTTATAAAGAGAAATGAATATTCATTTCTCAAACCAATTACATAAAGGAAATCCCATACAAGTTCAATATGGACGATTGCAAGACAGTAATTACATCTAGCAAATTGAGTAAGCATGATGATTTTTCTCGGGCAAATTAGACATTATAGGTCAATGATTAACAATCTATTGCTTATTATATTAATTTTTGTCACAACCAAACATTCTACTCATGAATTCCCTTCTATATTTTATAAAACAAATCCAAGAGAAATTATCTCATTTCCTTAGGTGGAGTCTCACCATACACTCTTTTAAAACATCATTAACATGTAAATAACAATAAATACGATAGAATCATAATATAAAATTCATGAAGTATTCTAAAAAATAATTTGGTACATGTGTGATTTATTCTAACTAGTAAACTTTTACAATGCTCAAATTGCCCTTAATTAATTATGGTTGTTGAAAATGTTCTTCATAAAATCTCATACATAGTACATATGGTGTCTAAAAAAGAATTTTTAAAAAGGATAAATGATGAATTCTTATAATTTGTATTTATATAATGCTTTCATCAATTTAAAGAAATGTAGAATATGATTAATTTTTAAAGAGATCTCACATTTCGTGCATAAAGAATTCTAAACTATTTAAAAACATAAACTCTGATTAACAAATTAACTCACACATACATATTTTGATCAAAATGTAAATAACATTATTCCATTGAAAAATTGTATTAATTTTTTTTCACTTCTCAATCTTTCTAATCTCTTTTGAAATCCCCCTTTATAGCCATCAATTAATTTTAATTATATATTTTAACAAAACCTTCAAAATTACAACAATTTATTAAAAATCAATGAAAGTGATCTTGGTTGAAATAATTTAGAAAGTGACTATAGAATAAATGTCCTCACATGGAAAAAAGGTAGGAAGGGCAAATGACTAGCTAACAAACACACAATGTTTCTGAAATCATGGGGTGTTCTATTAACCTTATTGAGTCCTTAACTTTTTTTCACTCAAGTCAAGAATCGTATTAAAATCTCTACCCAAAATGTAATGTTGACCACTCATGGTCTTTATTTTTTACTTATTGTTATCCAAGTTTTTAATTTTTCTTCAATTTTGATTGGCCCATATATATTGAACAATGCGTGTTCTATATTAGAACTTAAAATACACACTTGACATGCCATCCAATTTTATTGGGATCTACCAAATTTATAGCTACACTATTTGATTTGCATACTACACCAACTTCTTCCATCAAACATTTAACAACATGGAAAAGACCCCAACACAACTTACAATATCTAGAAACTTTTTTCCTCCCCTAACCGTAATTAGCCACAATTTAGCCTATTGTAGCATTACTATATGTATTGAAAACTTTTATAAATGAAGATTAATCAAGTATATTTTGTTTAGGGCCTACCCTTGATATTCTATGAGATGATCATTACTCCCATGCAAGGAAAACGTTTCCTCCCTTGGATCTTGTCATGTACTTTTTAATACTCGTGACCCTTTTTCAACTACTTCTTATTTCCTACCTTTACCTTAATTTTTTTTATTATTAATTTTGTGAAGTGTTCTAAAATTAGATTGGCTAATGCATCTTGGATCAATGACCCCCATATTATTTGGATCAAGACCCCCATCAATGCCCCCAATCATCCAAATAATTGTCTCCTTTAAAAATTAGAAATTAGATCTCGATTTTTCTTTTTGAACCCATTTTTTGGTTGGAGGCATTAGGCATCATTCCTCTATATATTTTCTACTTCATCATCTCAAGCAAAAAAATCCATTTTCTTCATTTTTGACTATTTGTTCCCAAATACAAATAGAGTTGATCTATTTGATTATCTTAGGAATAGGCCAACCTGATATTATTTTGACCAAAGTATATAATGTCAAATCATCCTTGTCTATTTGACTCAAAGTTTTTATGCTAAACTTAAGCCTATCATTGTAATACAATCTCTTGACTAGTACTTGAAGGGTAAATTATATAATCTAATCCAAAAAAATCTTTCACAAGGAGTAATTGCTTTAGGGCTGATGCTTTTCATCAATTTTTGTGTGTATACTAGGGATTCACCAAACCACCAAGGGCCAACCTCCAAAAAATCATCTCTCCATCTCTGTCTCAAAATCTAACATAACAAATTGTATAGGAGGAAAATTGATAGTTTCTTTAATCCTATTTGCCTCCATCCAATCTCTTTTTTCCTTCCTAGACCCATAGATCTTTCTATTATTTTACTAATAATTGTCATTGTCTCAAAGGCAACAACCTCATTCTCAACAAAAGAAGAGACATTTATATCACAAGGAGGAGCACAAAGTACAAAATTACCCAATATATTTTCTATTGATCCAAAACCTAAGTTGCATAGATCCTTATCGTTATTAATTTTCTGACCATTCCTCTACTCTTCTCTGTGCTAATTGTGCACCAATTTTTTGGGTTATCTAAGACACTTAAGATTGATGAGGATATTTTTTATAATTTTTCTTTTGAATATTTTTATTGGTCTTGATTTTTGTTTTAAATACCCCTCATATACAACTGTCATAAATAAACTTATCATTTTTGAAACTTCCTTTTTTAATTTTTATTTTGAAAGAATTTGTATATATTGATGCCATATAATTTTGAAATCCTGCTTTGTAACCATTAATTAAATATAATTATATGTTAATATCATAAAAAAAATTGTAATATAGTCAATAAAAATAATCTTGGATGGAAAAAATTACAAAACAACTGAGATATCCTGCAATACATCTCAACATATGACAAAAAGGTGGGAAGAGAAAATAACCAGCCATCAATTTTAACCCAAAACCATGTTAACACCATTGAAACCATGACATGTCTATTCTTAATATCAAAATATTGAAAAAAGAAAAAGACACAAGTTCTTCATCTTAAGTATTATTCTAATTATCCCTACTCCCTGTATTCTCTATCTCAAAAATCTATTATAGAAACCCATACAATTCATGGTATCTTCTCCTAGTCTACCATTTGTACCATGTCTAGATGTGTTGGTGGTAGAACTTAGAGATGCGTTTGAATATTTTTTAATTATTATTTTACCTTCACAAACAACAAATAGCTCACAAAAATGTGGAGCATGATTGTGTACATATTCAACTTTGTTGGGTCCCTTTTTCTTCATCTTTCTACTCTCCACCAAATAAAAACAAAAACAAAAATTTTATTTTAGGAGAAGAAACCATTAATCACATAAAAATTCAATTCATCCCACTGTGACTTTAGGATTGTCTAACCTTGTCATAGGATGAGTTGTTGGTTTTGTCGTCATAAAAAGTTTTAAAATATTAGATACTGATATCAATTCTACTGATTTCTCTTTCAATCACAACTATTTTAGTTTTAGTCTATATTAAATTGTATTTTCAACATTTAATTGATATTGAAGATAGAAAATTTCTATAGTTCAAAATGCTAGATTGAATATTTTTAAATTAGATTACGTAAAATTTATTTTTCATCAATGTTTCATATGGTACTCTGTGATTCATCATCAAAATGAAGGAATAAGAAAAATAAATCCAACAATAAAAAATATTATAATATAATCAATTAACTTGACATTTAAGAAGATATCTAGGTAGTCCTACAATAACCTTGATCTCTTGACCTCTTCCTCCTTCATATGGTTATCCACATTATCTTGTGACACTTGACTTATGGAAATCTTTCTAACTATTTAAAAAATAATATAATAACTTTAGCTTGATCGTTTATGATAACTCATTCATAGATTTGTCATGTTAACAAGAAAATGAATCAATCCCTCTTTTAGTTATAAAATAAGATTCTTGTGAATGAAATATGGTGGAAAAAGGTAAACTTCTTCCACACAAATGCAATTTAAACATTCCTTTCACTATCTTAGATATTCAAACCTATAAAAATGAAAAAAATTTAGAGTAAAATATCTTTGAGAGGGGAAGGCAGGGGGGGGGGGTGAATCAGTGATTTGAAACAATGTATCAGTTTTTAAAGCTAAATTTATGCACAACAACTTAAGTGAAATGGATGGAGATAAAAATATAAAGATAAGACATGCACATTAAATTGTAACACAAGATATGTACTGAGTGGAAACTCTCTTGGGGAATAAAACCACTTGAAATGCCTCATTGGCTTAATCTGAAACATTCTTTTACAATGCCTCACTAGCTGTACAACTGTCTCACTAACAATGTTATATCACAAATAGTTTTTTGTGCCTCACTGGCTTTATATTTCACTACAAATTTTCATACATACAGAGTCATAAATTCTGATCTTGTATAGTAACTATAATACAATACCATACAATATTAAACACAAATAAGGCTTTTTGTGTAACAGTGCATGATACAATATTATTTAAGTTTCTATAACATTGATTAGGTATTTCTGATCAGTATAAAGTTATTTGTGCAAATGCAATAAAATGTATTTCATCAAGATCCCAAAATACTCTCTCTATTTATATATAACAATATCCTTCACTACTGAGTATATATAAGACATCATGAAACTTATCAATTGAACCAAAACTTATCATAGGAACTGAATACAACCATTTGAGAATCATTCATCAAATATAGGTATGTTTCCATTCTATGTCTCTCACTATGAATGTATATGTTTCTATTTATCACATGTGATAATAATGCCTCAATATGTCTTATAATGTACACTCTTCTTTAACAAATATAATGCTTAAGTTATGTCCTCAAAATCAGTAAACAATATTATTTATATTCCATCATTATTCTTGTTCAAAAATCAATACCATGCTATGTATTATCTTTGCTCAAATAAACAATATCTTCTAAAATTTGAAAAATCAAAATAATTATCTCTTAACCTTTTAGTTGTTATTGTAATGTAGTATGTCAAATATTCAAAGACCATAGTTCATAAACTTGGGTTTAAGAATCACCAACTATCATTGCAATTGTTTGTAAGAGAATACCCATGCTTTTGCAAAGAATCTTCTCTTGACTTAATATTTTAATCTCTACTACTAAAACCCTCTTTGACAAAATCTTTCAAAAATTAGACTGATCAAAATCTGGTTAAAATAGTATGTAGTAAATGACACAAACTCAAATCATATATCCATGCTCGGGTTTAACAACAAAAAAGACCATGGTATAATAATACATACAATACAAGATAAAAGACTCCCAACATCAAAATTTTGTTCATAGACATGTATGAATACCATCATTTCTTAGGGTAAAAACAAGACCATTTTACATCCTTCAAAACCTATAGAACCTTGACTAGGGTTGTAACTTCTCTGTGCATCTAGGGGATGTTTGGGACATCCTGATGTGTCCTTAATTCAAAGGGTTTATCGTCCAAAGGCCTGTAAGGCATTTTTTAGGTGTATCAAAGGGTGTTGATAGTGTTCTTGAGGTTTGACATGAGACAAAGAATGATCAATATGTATATTGGATTAGGGTAAGAATAAACTTTTACTCTAATCTAAAGAAGGAACCAAGACATAATTGTGATAAAAAAAGTAAACATAAACCAAAAAGAATGATAATGAAGAACCCTTTACATGACACAAACTAGGGTTAGTGTTTAAACAAGATATATAATCATGAACAAAATACCCTTCACACATGTTGACATGATAAACCCTTTAACAAATCTTTGTTAAAAAATAACAAGAAGACAATAACCCAAACATTAATGTAACACAAACTCATAATATTTTCATATACATGGTGGCATAATTAACTTCTAAAAAACTAAAACCTGACTTGATTCAGCACAGAGACAAACTAAACCATTTACACAAAAGATAATCAGAGATGAAAAGGATAGCACCTATGAAAAGAACCAAGATTATTTGCCAAAGATTTCTCAAAAATGATCTTTCAAAACTTCCCTTAACATCCTCAAAGACAATTGCAATTGTTACGTATCCAAACTGTCTCAATGTGTCATGCCCTAGCATGGGCAGAGCCCTAGCTCAAGAGAGCTAGGGTTTTGAAATGAAACCCAATGTCCAAACTTTACCAAAAATGAAATATCGATTGATATTTTGTCAAATGCCAATAAAATCATAAACCAAAGATACATATTGCTTCCTTACATGCCGCTAATTAAGGCATATTGTGTCACATTAATGCTCCACTTGTGATGTATAATAACAACAAAACCTCAACACAAAGTGCTAAGTGTTGTGTTTAATCACGCCACTTTCAAGAATAGCCAACCCAAAAGACATGCTTTAATTTTTTAAATAAAATTCACTGCAATGCCTAAGTCACTTTAGTGACTCTTTGAATACTCAATGATACAAGCTTAATATGACTTTTAGATAATTCTCATTAAACCATGGTGCTTTAAGAATAATATATGCATTTAAAAATTGGTATCAAAATTGAACATTTGAATGATGAAATAACACTTTTCAATGCAAATTGGAATATATCCTTGTGAGTATGTTCCCATAATACCGAAGTCATTTGTTAAATGCAGATAACCAACCCTATCAATCTGAACATGATGAACAATTCTATCCAATTGTACATACTGATATATAATTTGATCACTTATATTCAAATGGGTTAAAAAAAGGTAATGCATCCATGATAACCTTAACACAATGTGATTCATTGAAATGTTGTTGATCATGATGCAATATGAAATTGATTGATCCCAAATTGAATGCACATTGAATCCAAACTAGAACCATGAAGGATGATGCCAGTATGATACTGAAATAATAAACACTGAATCTGAACTATCATGGAAAAATCCTATTAGTGCTTTTGACATCAAGGACAACCGAGAGGAGACGAGCAACAAAGATATCTTAAAAAACAAATTTTACATAAAAAATATAGTAATAAATGCAAAGAATAATTAATATTAAAAATGTAATCAATCCGCATAAAATTAAAGAAAAAGTTATAAAAAGTTTTTTAGAGAAAAAATATTTTGAATTAATTTGAATATATATATTTTTTAAATGATGAATAATTGAGTATGATTTAAAACATCGAGAAATTTAAACAAACATAGTGGAATCTTGGAAAAATGGCATCCAACCCATTTTTGTCAAGGGAAATTTGTAGGAACAATGGACCAAACATGAAAAATCCCAACACAAACTCCATTATTAATTGTTGTGTTGGCTTGAATTTAAATAGAAATAGTACCCAATTCACTTAGAGAATTCTTGATGTGGCTAAAATATTTGCTTCAATTCTTGATAGAGATGAATTTGTAATGTGTGGATGGATCAATGTTCAAATAAAGAGGAGGCCTCCTTTTACAATGAACCTCAATGAAATGTATGAAAATCCCAAAGTAGGCCTATATAGATAATGTTATCTTGTTCATCAAATTTTGATTGTTAAAATGTTCAAAATTGGGCCCTTTTTGGCTAGACACTAGCACTTAGTTCCATAGTCCAAGGGGACTACAGTGCTAGCACCATAGTCCATAGGAACTAGGGCGACACCTTAGTCTATCCCTTGAGAGATGGGAGAGAGGTCGAAGGAACCAAAAAGCCATTATTCTAGCAATGTCAAGCCTTGGGATGAGCAAGATTAGTCAAATTAGGGGGCATGGAATCAAGAGCACCAAATTGATGACTAGGCGAGTATGTAATTGTTTGAGGATATAAAATTTATACCACTATAATTATATTATGTTTTGTATCTTTTTTTTTCTTAATCATGAGAATACCAAAAGTTCTTAAACCATATTTTATAATTATTTGACCATATGCAAGGTTGTGTAAATGTGAATTTTGTTTTATTTAAATTATCAATTGAACAAGAAACATGATTGGATGAATTAAGATGCAACTAGTCATTGTTGATGTAAAAATCTAAATTTGTCAAATCCTTAGTTGCCCCTGTATGTAATAAGGTATATACTTGAATGATATATAAAAAACGTCACCTAGACTTATATTGAATTATTTTATTGAGATCAAATCCTCCATTAATGTATTTGGTGTATAATTTTAAAATAAAATATACAACTAAAATATTGGTATTAAGACAAAGGCTATCATGACAATCTAAACTGGTTATCCAACATACAATCTCTTTATATCTATTGTGCATTGTTTACACTTTGATTTTCACAAATTAAAAAAAAATGAGCTTAACTCAAATTACATATTTTTTTCACCCTCACAAGCACAAGCAATTATCTTGTATTTCTCATAATTAGTTGCCAATTTTGCACCGTGATATGAACTCAACCCATCAATAATTATGGTCAAACATGACAACTCACCGCATTGCATGTCACAACTCAAAATATTCTTTTCATAAATAACTTTCTTTATGTATTTCACAATATAAATCTAAGACAAATGATCTCATTGCCTTAAGTGGAGGTCTCACCATCCACTCTTATAAAACATTGAATTAATATGCAATAACAATAAATATTGTATAAAACATTTCAATAGCAAATTCAATAAGTATTCTTAAAAAAAAAATTTGGTGCATGCATGATTTATTTTAACTAAAACTTTTTCAATGCTCATATTAACTTTACTTAAATTTAGCTCTTGATTATATTCTTCATAAAATATCATGCATAGTACATATGGTGTCTAAAAAGAATTTATGATTGATTCCTATAATTCATATTTATATAATGCTTTCATCAATTTAAAGAGATTGAGTATATGAATATTTTTTGAATGTTTTGATTTGGGGGTATGGATCAGTGAGGTCACAAATGGGGGACCTCATCCTCATTTAACCATTCAATAATAACACCCGAATGGAGTTTGAATCTTGATGGTTAGAACAACACCACAATTTAACAATCGCAATATACCAGTGCCAACAAATAAGATTGAAAAATTGCATTACATTTCTTCACTTCCGAGTCTTTCTAATCTCTTTTGAAATCACACTTTATAACAATCATCAATTAAATTTGATTAGACATGATAAAATGAAAATGATCTTGGAATTTACAAAGCGAGATATCTTACAATTTACAATTTACAAAGGTATGAAGAGCAAGTGACTAGCCAACAAACCCAAAACCAAAATGTTAAAGATTCTTGCAACCTTGACATGTCTATACTTGATACTAAAATATTGATCAAATAAAAAGACATCCTTCTTCATCTTAACTATTATTCTAATAATCCTTAGACCATACATTCTTTTATCTTAAGAATCTACGATAGAAACCCATACAATTCGTGGTGTCTTCTCCTGGTTCGTCGTTTACACCATTTCTAGATATGGTGGAGGTAGAACTTGGAGATGTTTCTGAATATTTTGGAATGATGATTTTCCCTTCACAAACAAGAAGCACCTCACAAAAATGCGGAGCATGCCTGTGTACATATTCAGCTTTGCTTGGTCCCTTTTTCTTCAGCTTCCTGTTCTCCACCAAATAAAAAAACCAACTTTAATATTGGGTTCCAAGATTAGAAGCCATTAACCACATAAAAGTTCAATTTTTGTTCACAGCAACTTTAAGATTGTCCAACCTTGTCATAGGATGACTTGCTGGTTTTGCCCCCATGAGAAGTTTTGTAATGTTAAGTACTGATATCAATTCTACCAGAGATTTGTGAGGCATGTCGCTTTCAATCACAACTGTTTCTGTTTTAATCTGTATCAAATCATATATTCACAATCCATAAGATGAATATTTCAAGATTATATTTCTAGATTATGTAAGTTTTCTTTTCAATTGATTAAAATGAATATGAATGAACAACAAAAATGAATAAAATGGAATATTTCTAGATTATGTAAGTTTTCTTTTCAATTGATATTTCCAATGGCACTTTATAATCCATCATTAAAATGAATATGAATGGACAATAAAAATGAAAATATTCCAACATTGAAGAAAATTTAATAATTAATTACCTTGGCACTTAAGCACATATCCAAGTAGTTCTGTAGTAACCTTGTTCTCTTGACCTCTTCCTCTTTCATATGGTTCTCCACAATGTCTTGTGACACTTGACTTATGGGAAGCTTTCCAACTGTTCCAAAAACAATATAAAAACTTTTACTTTAGCATGATCAGTTATGATTATTCATTCATAGATTAATCATGTTAACAAGAAAATGAACATGCCATCTTTTAGTTACAGAATAAGATTTTTGTCAATGAAAGATGGTGGGAAGAGACCAACATAAAGACAATCTTAAGTATTCTTTTCATTATTTCAGATATCACACCTACAAAAATGAAAGAATGCTTGATAAAATAAATTTTAGATCAAACATTATTAATAAATTCAAAGAAAACTGAATATTAAAAATCTAATTTATCTCCATAAAATCAAAGAAAGGATTGTGAATTCTTTTTTGACAAAATAATATGTTGAACGAACTTGAATACAATTCTTGTTTTTTATCATATGATAAATCAGTAGATATAATTTAAATATTGAACAATTTAAACAAACATAGTTGAATTGTGAAAAAACACATCCAGTCAATGGGCCCTTGGTATGCTGGTGAAGTTGTTTGGTTCTCATTGAGCTTACCAAAGATCAAGTCTTGCTGCAAGCAAAGGCTCCGACGCCATAAGGGATGAGGCCGGGATCATTGCCCTGAGCGGATTTAGGTTCAAATCCTTGGTTTTGAACCTTCAACACAAAAAAAAAAGGCATCCAACCCATTTTTTGTCAAAGGAAATCTGTTGTTTAGCTCAGTAATCTGAAATTTAGCTCTAGACAGAGCGAACTTCCTATAATGATATAATATGTGGGAACGATGGATCAGACATGAACAAGCCCACCACAAACTCCATTATTAGTTGTTGT
This sequence comes from Thuja plicata, assembly GCA_018584345.1. Classification (NCBI taxonomy): domain Eukaryota; kingdom Viridiplantae; phylum Streptophyta; class Pinopsida; order Cupressales; family Cupressaceae; genus Thuja; species Thuja plicata. The sequence goes on from MU224396.1 coordinate 843,470, forward strand.
GTGGCTTGAACTAAAACAGAATTAGTATAATCTGTGGGAACGACCGATCAGACCTGAACAAGCTCACCACAAACTCCATTATTAGTTGTTGTGTGACTTGAACTAAAACATAACTAGTACTTAACTGATTCGGAGAAACAATCAATGGTGTTAGATTTTCACAATCTATAATGCTAGTTACTGTTATATATCTAATTTACATTGTCTAACAAATTTTTCACATCAATGTTTTAGATAACACTCTGTAATTCATCATCAAAATGGTAAATTGCTTAAGAAAAACCAATAAAAATACGTTAGTGAAATTCCGATTATCGTGACAAATTAATGAAAATTGTATAATCAAATCAGTCAATCAATCAATCCTGCAAATCATAAGATTAGTTAGTGAAATTTGCAAGATTAGTTAGTGAAATTCAGATTATCCTGACAAATTAATGAAATTTGTATTATCAAATCAGTCAATCAATCAATCCTTCAAATCATAAGTGTGAAGAGGGAGAAAAAAAGAACTGTAAGATAAAGATGATAGTGACTCACCTGGTGTTGGAATTGACTTCAAGGGAGGGAAAACATGAATGAGAGTAACAGAGTCCCCTTCTTTAACAATATGATTCAAAGCCCATTGAAGTGCAGAAGGGTCCTTCCCCACTGCAACATATATCTGGTTATCAATCTCATCCATCTTCTCATCCATGCAAACATCTCCCATTACTACTTCCTCTATCTCACAACTCCCTTCTTCAACTGGGTTGAATCTGGCAAACTCCATTATCCTTCTCCAATCTTGGTTCTTCACAGTATCCTCAATCATTTTGCTCCATTCTGTACTATGGAACTGCCCTGCAACTATTTGTTTTCCCTTGCCATCCTCTAATTCTTCTCTGCCTGAAGAATCCCAAATTTCTCTCCTATTGACCTCCTCTGTTTTCTGGGGTTTTATTTCATCCAATCTCTCAATAACATTATCATTATTATTCTGTTGGGAACTTTGACCGAACTCATAATAAGCACTGTATTCCACAGGAATGGAAGAGAGGTAAAATTTAGAAGTCAACATGATGGCAGAGGAAGTATAATCAAAGGCAAATTCTGAATTATAGAACCTTAGCTGATGTCTGATGTCTATATATATTATCTTACTATTGTTTTTTATGCCATCCGTACTGATTTTCCCAAGTGAATACGTACTAACCAGTTTTACATGGAAGAATTTGGTAACATGATCACTAATTTGTATGTTGGTTTTATTAAAAAATATTAATTGAAGAGATCTAGAGAAGCATATTCTGAATATGCTTATTGACCTGCTGGGCTTAGCCATTTTTATCTTATTTTAATAATCATAGGCCTGCGGAAATTCGAAAGGTTTCACATGAAGGCCGTGATAATTGACATAAAGGCAGGCATCGTCTTTTTTCAACTATTCAATTTTTTTTTGAAAAAAAAAAACTTCTGTTTGTTAGTTTTTAAGTTAGTAGTTTATGGTTTATGGATTTTGACTGTGTAGTACTTTTTTCCATCAACGTTTCAGATCACACTCCATGATCTGTCATCAAGATGATAGCTAGAAAATAGATTTGAAATGTTGATGGAAAAAAGTGCCACACAATCAAAATGGAGAAGCCATAAACTACTAATTTATATGATGAAGTGTAAAAATTTCATGCATCTAAGTTTTTAAGTTCATTGCTAAGTTTATTTTGTTCTCAATTATCCTAGAGGTGTATGATAACTGACATCATGAAAGCATCACCCTCTTTGAACTATCTAGTGTAGTCTTTTATTTTAAATTTTGTTGTTTAAAGGTTGTGATACTTATTGTTAAGTTCATTTTGTTCTAGGTTTCATTTCTAATGATTTTAGATGTGTAATAATTGACATTTAATAGAATTTCTAAATTATTGAGTATATTTGTTTAATGGTTTTTATGTCTATTGTTTTTTATTGCGGATCAAACAGATTTTGAAGGGACCTGAAATTCTATTTACAAAACGCTGCCATTAGGTTTGCATCAGGTACCTAACATCGAACCAAAAGTCAAAAAATAAACAACTACAAACAGAACAAAGAAAGAAAAGAGAAGCAAAGAACATACACCTAAATCAAAACTTTCACGGCCTCATCAACCTCAACTTTCAATTGGGAGGTGTCCCGAGCTATCTTCTTTAAGTCTTGCAGATCTTGGGCAAAGTGCATAGTTTCCCTCTTCAGATTTGCCCTAGTCTTGGTACAGGGGCCTTTGTTATCTTTAATGTTCATATGGGCTTTTCTCTCCCCAATGTCCAAATCGACAACCACAGATAGTTCTGGTTGAAGATTTTAAAACTTATTTACCAATGCTCGAATGTTCTTTGTAGTATTTTTGGTTACCTTGTGGCTGAAGGCGATGAGGGTAAACCAATTATCATTAATGCTTTTGAATTTGGGCGTTAAGGCGACAATCCTACCCTCAAAGTTTGTCCTTATGGTTTCAATATCTTTCATTGCTTTCTTCAATGAGGCCATTAGAGCTTTACCTTCATTTTCATCCAATGGAAGATCATTTTGTGGTTTGTTCTCTAATTGATTCTGCTTGAAACCCTTATCTTTATGTTGATCTAGTTAATCTCTTAGAACATCCATTTTCTCATTCATAACGAATACATTGACATTGCGAGCAATTGCTAGAAGAACGGGGGCTCTCATGTTCAGAGTTGAGGAGAGGAGATTCCAAAGGGAGATCACAAAAAAAGGGGGAGGGGGGGCGACCTTCTGTACGAGAATCATGAGTTTTCTCTTCAATGTTTGGAACCACATAAAATGAATGCACCTGATGAGAGGAATCATCATGAGGTGAAGAGTGATGCACCGACCTTTTGGGTTTGGTCTTGGCTAGGCCTTTCTTCTTCGAAAGTTTAGGGATAGGACCCTCCTTATCAAGGGAAACTAGGTCTGAATCTTCTGTCTCCTAGTGTGATGAACTATAATTGATTAAATGTTTGAAGATGATAAGTTGATGATCACCGAGCTGCAAAAGTGAATGCAAGACATTAAATCAGTTAATGTATTGTATTGTCATTGATGTCAACTTGATATGTTTTGATTGGTCATACACATATTGTCATAAACTTAAAAGAGTTGAAGGAACAAAGTTTATGTGGTCTGTAAAAGATAAAATTTCAGTATACACCAACGGACACTGCACACCGATGGACAGAGAACACCGAGCAGTTCAAAGTGTACATACCGAGCACCATAGTAACCAAGCAAGTGGTTATTGAGAAAGAGCTATTTACCGAGCATAACTAGAGTGGTCACCGAGCTAACTGAAGTTGATCACCAAAAAGAACTGAAGATAAAGAACAACAAAAACCCTTAGCTGGAAGGAGCTATATTTAGATTGACTGATTGATTGCTTTATTATTAATGGTCAGTTGAACTAAAGCAAAGAAGATATTTCAAGCGCGTTTTATTACCAGCTATCATGGAGAGATTTGCGGAATAAATCTGAAGGAGAGATTTACAGATTAAAGAAAGAATGTTGAGTTTGACGGATCAAGAAGTGATCTATGATGAAAACAAGGAGATTGAAGTGGCTAATCAATTCTATATAAAGAGACAAGTAAATTCATTATGAAGTGAGGAATGCTGAATATAATTTTGGTGAAGATAGAAGTCTTCATGCAGATATGATCATACAGGCTGAAGAACAGAGCCAAGGAATTTTGCAGACACCGAGCAAAAGAGGACAAAGCATTCACCGAGTAGAAGAAAGAAGGGAGCAAAGGAACTAAAGTGAATATTGATTAGAGAGGTATTATTCGACTAACAATAGATCTGAAAATTTGCAAGTTAAAGTTGTATTATTGAATAGATCATTTACTATTTCAGTTTAACCATTGATTCAGAAAATCTCTTAACCGAGTGGGAATTAACCATCCTTATTGTATTGAGATACTCAAGAGTATCAAAAGGTTTTCTTGTTGACAGCATAGTGAATGTTAGGTCAAAAGACAAACTGTTAGTTTTGAATCCTCTAACAAGGTCACACCTAACAATATGTTTGTAACCTTTAATAGGGTTGGCTCTTCACCGAGCTCACTTCAGAAGAGCAAAAATTTTGGGTTATTGGTCCCAAGTAGTTTTTCCCTTAACAGGGTTTCCACATTAAAAATCCATGTTTCAAATATGTATTTCTTTCATTGTATTGATAGTTTACTTTACACATTACTAAAACTGGATTGGTCGGTAAACACTAAGTTTAATTGCTGCTACTCGGTAAAGGCTAGAAAAAGATAAACAGTATATCTTACCGAGTAGTATATATTTGTTAGAAATACATAAGGCATACATCTTGATGGACTAAAAGATAACTAGAGGATATTATATTTGAGATATAAGTCTTGATTGGATTATTGGAATTATTATTAAGGCCACTGATTCACCTCCCCCCCTTTCAGTTATTCTAACAATTGGTATCAGAGCTTTAGTGCTTGGAAGAGAGTTTAAAGACTTAAGCTAAAGATCACAAGATGAGTAAAAGGGATGTGCCTAAGTTGAAAAAAATACAACTTTGCATCATGACAAAGCAGGATAAGACTTCATCTATCAGGTATTGGAAATGATGTCACACAATACTTGGATACTGAATATGTTGCATCTACTGAAGCTCTGATTGTTGATCAATTGAGAGAGAAACATGAACACAATTCTATGATGATAGAAGTTTCTTCTTCACTATCCAATGTCGAATTTGAAGATGTCAAATCATGCCCCACTACAAAGAAAATGTGGGACAAACTCAAGCTAGTACATGGAGGAGACACCAATGTGCTGAGAGCTAAAGATGAAAATCTAAGAGGAAATTTTGATGACCTAAGAATGAAAGAAGGAGAGAACATCACTCAGTACAGTGACCAAATCAAATAAGTTGTTAATGCTATCCAAGGAGTAGGAGGAGTACTTGAGGAAGAAATAGTTGTAAGTACAATTTTGAGAACCTTATTGCCTGTTTATGCTTTAGAGTATCTGCAATTCAAGAAATGATAGCAGTAGAAAATAATAATGCTACTCTTGATAGTTTGATTGGTAGAATTATTTCATTTGAGATGAACAACTATGACATCAGTATCTTACCAACTATTGAGTCTGCATTCTAATCTTCCTTGAAAATAAGCAAATCTAGTAACAAACACACTATGAGTTCAATGATAGTGACAGTGATAGTGATGAACAAGAACTTGATGAAATTAAAGCACTAATGGCTAGAAAATTGCATAGAAGTAAAGGAAGATACAAAGGTAAATTACCGTTGGTCTATTTTAATTGCAAAGAAGTTGGACATTTTACTACTAGATGCCCTAACAAGAGAAAGGATGAAAGAAACAATGACAAATCTTATGAAAAGAAGTATGATAGAAGTGATGACCAAGACTACAGAAGCAACCGACACTCTGACAGAATGAGAAACAAATATCTAAACTTGTACTTGCTAAATATGTCAGGAAACACCATCCACAGGACCATATCATTGGAGACAAAAGAGATGGAATGAGAACAAGAAGTAAGTCACTTAACACTAGATGTTTGATTTGTGATTTTGAGCCTAAATTTGTTAATGCTGCACTTGAGAATCAAGAATGGGTTAGTGCAATGAATGAAGAGATTGAATAGATTGAGAAGAATAAAACATGGACATTAGTACCTAGACCGAGTGACAAAAATGTCATTGGTACCAAATGGATATTCAGAAACAAACTGAATGAGAATGAAGAAGTCACAAGAAGAAAAGCAAGACTAGTATGCAAATGGTATGAATAAGAAGAAGGTATTGACTATGGAGAAACCTTTGCACCCGTTGCTAGAATAGGAGTAATAATTCTACCTTCTTATGCTTCTTTTAAAGGATTCAAAGTATACCAAATGGGTGTTAAATCTGCATTTCTGAATGGAATACTAGAAGAAGAGGTATAAATTGAACAACCTAAAGGGTTTGTTGATCCTAACAAGAGAAACATGGTTTGTAAGCGACACAAAGCCTTGTATTGATTGAAACAAACACTGAGAGCATGGTATGAAATAATTCAATCTTATCTCATTAGTATTGGATTTGTTAGAACAAGTGATAACCGTAATCTGTATTTGAAAGGAGATACTGATGATAAGATTTTTGATTGCTGAGATATTTGTTGATGATATCATATTTGGAGGTAATGACATGTTATGCAAGTCATTTGTTGATGAAATGAGCAAAGAATTTGAGATGTCAATGTTTGGAGAGATCAAATTTTTTCTTGGTCTACAGATTCTACAATAGGATGAAGGCATTTACATCACACAATCCAAATACATCAAATAAATTATGAAGATATTCAAGATGGATGACTCCAAACTAGTTGGAACACCTATGGCAACCAGATGCAATTTGACAAAGGAAGACAAGACAACTGAGGTAAATAAGACCTTATACAGATCTATGATTGGTAAACTAATGTATGGTGTACACACGAGACCAAATATAGCACATGTAGTTGGTATAGTTGCAAGATTCTCTGTTAATCCTAAGGAATCACACATGACTGATGTCAAAAGAATTTTGAGATATGTGAAGAATACTGAAGACTATGGTTTGTGGTACAATAAAGATGACAAATTTGAGATACAAGTTTATACTTATGTTGATTGGGCTGGAAACATAGATGATAGAAAGATCACAATAGGAGGAGCATTATTTATGGGTGACAAACTTGTCACATGGATAAGTAAAAAGAAAGGATGCATATCACAATCAACTGCAGAAGCTAAATATGTAGCTGCTATTGAAAATTGCTCTAACATTGCATGGATGAAGCAATTGTTAAAAGGTATGAATGAGGAAATTATTGAACCAGTAGTTATCTATTGTGATAATACAAGTGCTTTAAACATTTCAAAGAATCATGTGATGCATGCTAAGACAAAGCACATAGCTATTAAGTATCATTACTTGAGGGAACAAGTACAAGAGAAAGAGGTGATACTGGAATATGTACAAGCTAAAGAACAATTAGCAGACATATTCACAAAACCATTTCCAAAAGATACATTTGAGTACTTGTGGAATAGACTATGGGTTCGTCCCTTGTCTAATGGTCACTAAGCTAACAAGGAGGCTACATCAGCCTACACATTATCAGAAGATCAGTCATGTTGATGCAAGCTGAGATATGGACTGCAATGACATATCAGTACAAGAAGTTACTTATCTGAAACACACAAACACAAATGATATTGTTGGCTACTACAGAGCTATATTGCTGATGGAGAGGAGTTTCAATGATAAATGTTTGTTTGGAATTGTTGTCAAAGGGAGAGAAGAATTCAATGAAATATCCATCAAGGAGAAGAACATCAGTCAAAGGGAGAGAAAAGATCAGAGAACAAAGTTTCTACAAAAAAAGAGAAAGATCCAATGATGATGAAGAGAGAAATATTCAATGAAATAACCATCCATAAAAGGGAGAGAATTGAAGAGAGTTAACACTACATATCTATCTAGGAAAGGGAGAAGAGATTCTACAACAAAAGGAGAGACAGAAGCAGAAGAAAAAATTGCTACACCTATCCATTAAAGGGAATGAAGAAAGGGAGAGCACTAAGCAAGAATAAAATCTAAGCTAGAAGAGCTTACCAAGATTCAGATATTTGAATTGGTTATAGAACAATAATTTTGGTATGATATGGCATATTTCATATTTTTTTGCCATCAATGCCAAAGGGAGAGATTGATGAACTATAACTGATTAAATGTTTGAAGATGATAAGTTGATGTTTACCGAGCTACAAAAGTGAATGTAAGACATTAAACCAGTTAATGTATTGTATTTTATTGTCATTGATGTCAACTTGATATGTTTTGATTGGTCATACACATATTGTCATAAACTTAAAAGAGTTGAAGGGACAAAGTTTATGTGTTCGATAAAAGATAAAAGTTTAGTATAAAATGAGCGATAGTAAACACCAACGAATAGTGCACAATGACGGACAAAGAACACCGAGCAGTTCACAATGTATACTGAGCACCACAGTAATTGAGCAAGAGCTATTTACCGAGCATAACTAGAGTGGTCATCGAGCTAACTGAAGTTGTTATCGAGCATAACTGAAGTCAATGACCAAGCTAACTGAAGTTGTTACCGAGCATAACTGAAGTCAATGACCGATCTAATTGAAGTTGATCACTGAAAAGAACTAAAGATTAAGAATGACAAAAACACTTATATGGTAGGAGCTATATTTAGATTGACTGATTGATTGCTTTATTATTAACGGTCAGTTGAACTAAAGCGAAGAAGAGATTTAAAGCATATTTTAATCCCAGCTATCATGGAGAGATTTGCAAAATAAATATGAAGGAGAGCTTTACGGATTAAAGCAAGAATGCCAAGTTTTACAGATCAAGAAGTGATCTATGATGAAAACAAGGAGATTGAAGTGGCTAATCATTTCTATACAAAGAGACAAGTAAATTCATTATGAAGAGAGGAATGCTGAATATAATTCCGGTGAAGATAGAAGTCTTCTTGTAGATATGATCATACAGGCTAAAGAACAAAGCCTAGAAATTTTGCAGACACCGAGCAACAAAGGATAGAGCATTCACCAAGCATAAGAAAGAAGGGAGAAAAGGAACTGAAGTGAACATTGATCAAAGAGGTATTATTGGACTAAAAATAGATCTAAAAATCTGTAAGTTAAAGTTGTATTATTGGACATATCATTTATTGTGTCAATTTAACCATTGATTCAAAAAATCTCTTAACCGTGTGGGATTTAACCATCCTTATTGTATTGAGATGCTCAAGAGTATCAAAAGGTTTTCTTGTTTACAACATAGTGAATGCTAGGTCAAAAGACAAACTATTAGTTTTGAATCCTCTAATAAGGTCTCACTTAACAGTGTGTTTATAACCTTTAATAGGGTTGGCTCTTCACTGAGCTCACTTCTAGAGAGTGAAAATTTTGGGTTACCAGTCCCAAGTGTTTTTTCCCTTAACAGGGTTTCCACATTAAAAATCTGTGTGTCAAATATGTATTTCTTTCATTGCATTGATAGTTTACTTTACACATTACTAAAGCTGGATTGGTCGGTAAACACTAAGTTTAATTGCTGCTACTTGGTAAAGGCTAGAAAAAGACAATATATCTTACCGAGTAGTATATATTTGTTAGAATTACATAAGGCATACATCTTGATGGATTGAAAGATAACTAGAGGATATTATATTTGAGATATAAGTTTTGGTTGGATTATTGGAATTATTTTTAAGGCATTGATTCACCCCCGCTCTCAGTTATTTTAACACAGTGTTCCCTTTCATAATAAAGACTATCTGAATCATTCTGATCAATATCTTCCTCATCATCCCCAAAAATAGGGGAAGCCCTATTTTTTAATTTGGAGGGGGAAGACTTAGATTTCCAATACTCCACTATTAAAAATATCAAACCCTCATGTAATACTGAGTTTCTAGGGTTATTGCCATGATCCTTAATGCTAGTCACTAGGGAAGAGAGAAGATAAAATGAGAAAGAAATGTGGATTTTATGGAATAATTTATTGAGAAAAACAAAGTGATGGCTATAGACAAAAATGAATCTTTCATCAAGGGAAAATTATTGAATGATTACCTTCATCACTACTGCCCAAAGTTTCTTGATATAGCTCAACACATAACCACTCTTTTTCTTCTTGACTAGGGTCTCCCTTTCGACATACTTGACAAAATTCTCCACTTTATTATATGAGTCCTTCTTTCTTCTAATGAATTTATTCCCCTTCATAGGAGGCCCAACCATATAAGCAATGAGTTCCTTCATTACATCCCACTTTCGACCAAACATGTAAACTTTCTTGTTCTTCTAATTATCTATAAATTTTTTGGTGATGTTGGGGTCAAAGCATGGAGACATTCAAGTAAAGGAATAACCCAACCATTAGAAATAATTCTCCATATGGTGGGATCTTTCTTCAATTCATTGTAGTTCAAAGGTTTGAGTCCATTTCTTTCGCCTCCCATGTTGCTATTATTAATAGCAGTATCTCTATTATTCAAAATGACAACTTTCTACAAGACCAAACCCAAAATGTAATATAAAATGAGGGCCAAACAAACCTATAAAGTATGTGGGAGGACATGTAGTCTATTTTTTAATTTAAAACAATCATCATTAAAACTACCAATAGGGATCTCATGTATATATCCTTTCATAGTCAATCATTTTAAAGACACCATCGGGAAGGGGTTCAAGCCTTTGTGACTTCATTTTTTGATCACTTGGGACCCCAACATTAGCAAAATAATCTGCCAAGGAATTACTCTCTCAATATATATGAGATATTTTATATTCATAGAAGGAATTTAAAACAATCTTATCTTCATCTATCCAATTTTTTATTGTTGAAGAGGGTACTTGGTTTCCCTTCAAATACTAAGAATGATTTTATTTGAATCCCCTTTGATCCAAACCTTGGAGAAATTCATATCTTTAGCCAGTTTAATATCCCACTACCCCCAAAAACCCACCATGTTCAGTCCTTAACACTCCCCACACGCAGCCTATCCACAATTGAGCATTGAGAGAGTCTCTGTTAGAAAATGAGTATTTTACATAAGTTTTGTTGTTGGATATAGAAAAGTTAAAATTCTCTAGATTGACCCTTTTGCATTTAACAAAAACCACCAAAGGCTAAAAAAATTCCTCTCCAAACACCCTATTATTCCTTTATTTCTAGATGCACTACACCATGTGTGGTAGGGAAATATTTTGAAGCAAGGAAAGCATTGAATTGGAGTAAGGATAGGTTTATTGAGAGAAGAGATGATGGAACAATTCTATAAATACCCAATGTAAAATCCAAAGAACAAGTGAGAGAGGCTCATAAAATATTCACAATATAAAGGGAATCTATTAGCTAAAGAGAGACCTCACTTATAGAGATTATCCAATGTAAATTTTGTTTTTGGAGTGCAACCTAGAAAAACATATTAGTCTTCAAAATGTATTTATCATTCCAGAACAATCCCAATAAGGGGTATTGTTCAGAGGCCTATAAAGAGGTTCCACCACCAAAGAAGCATAGTAATTACCCAAAGAAGTCAAGACCCAAACTTGGTAATCTTGACTATTTGAGATATGGACAAAATTCAACATAATGTGTAGCTGCCATAAATTTTTGTTTGCCCCCATTAAACATTTCTTATTCCCATGTTGGAGATAATCGACAACATACACCCCAAATTTGGTAATATAATAATCCTTGTACTACCCAAAAATAGAGGATGAAAGAGATAAATGGACAAGCCAAGCGTCGTCCTAGAACCAAACTCTTCTGCCCATTCTAACAATCCACTAAAGACCATTATTTAAAAATTCATTTGAGCCATAAACATAGTTCCAAAGGGCTGAGCCTTTGTGAACATTTTGTCTATTGATAAGCTCCAAAATGGAGTATTATTATTGAGATATTTATTATTCCATTTATAACTCCCTTGTCCATTAATTTTAAACATCCTCCAAAGATGCTTAGCAAGAAGGGTCATTTTGAGATCTTTTATTCTTCTTAATTGTAAACCACCTATCTTTTTAGGTTTGCAAATAGCTTCCCATTAAATCAGAGCCATCCTCTTCTTGTCTTTCGTACTAGACCATAGGAACCATTTTTGAAATTTTCTTTCAATAGATTTTGCATATTTAGAGGGGATTCTAAATAATCTAAGAGAACAAACATGTATGTTTTAAAGAGAGGCTTTCAGTAATTGTACTTTCTCAACATGATTAAGTAAAAACCCCTTCTAACTAGCCTTTTAGAATTGAATTTGTCAATAAGTTTGATCCAAAACATATCTGGTTCCTTAAGATCCAAAAGGAAGCCAAGGTACATAGAAGAAAGATCATCAATGTTGCAACCACATATCTGGGCAATTCTTTGTTGTCTTCTTTTCAGGGCATTGAAAAAATATAGAGAAGTCTTGTTCATGTTGATCTTTTGGCCTAATATATCTTTATTTGTTGAGAGGAATTTCTTCAAATTATTTTCTTTCTAGATAGAGGATTCACCAAGAATAATGATATAATCAATGAATTGTTGATGGGAGAAAACCACGTTATTAGAGAAAGGTTTGAGTCCTTTCAAATTACCTATGCTAAATATATGTTGAAGAAGTATACCTATACTGTCAACCATGATAATGAACAAAAAAGGGGAGATGGGATCCCCTTGAAAAATCCCACAAGAACAACTGAAGAAGCGAGAAGGAGAGCCATTAACTAGCACTAAAATTTTAGTTATAGACACCATCTCCCAAGTAAGTTGTAGAAATTCAGCTCCAAAACCAAAGGCCTTAAATACTGTAAGAAAGAAGGACTAATTAACTCTATCATATTCCTTCATAAGATCAAGATTTAACAAGAATCCATGGTTCTTATTCATACTTAAGGAATGTATATTATCATGAATGGTATTGATAGAATCAAGAATCTATCGGCTTGGAACAAAGCCATTTTGTTGATTGGATATTAACCTTGGAAGAATGGAATGAATTTTGATTTCCAACACTTTGGAAACAATCTTATAGAAATAATTACAAAGGCTAATAGGTCTAAAGTTAGTAGAGGAATTCAAAACTAGCACCTTTGGAATCATGACAAAAAAAGTAGAATTTAATTCCTTTAAATTGTCTTTTAAATTGGTACTTGGTATCTTTGGAATCAGGACCAAAAAAGTAGAATTTTATGTTTATTGTTAAATTTATTGTTCTAACTTATATTTTAATTGATTCTAAAATTGTAATTTTTTACCCAGGTACCTTTTTATTGTAATATGTGTATCATTTTCTCTTTTAAACAGGAATGGTGACATCTATTTATAGAAAAATAAATTAAAATTGTATGAAATTACAGTATAAGCAAGTTAAGATAATGTATCTATGTAGTGGTTTATCACTTTTCATAAATGAAAGTGAACCTTATCAAAATGTTTAGCATCAAACAAATCATCTACACAACTTGTCTAGTAATTTGGTTTAAGATTCTAAATGAACAAAATTTTGTGAATGGTTATTTTAAAAAAATATTGTAAAAGAAAAATAAAGTTCTAGGGTTAATGATATAGATAAATAAAATTAAGTATATGTCTATGGGAAAATGGGTTTTATTTTTCTAGCGTTATGAGAAGTTTGATTTTTGGGAATTTTGGGGCCGCCTTGATTTGCATGCCACCCAGTTTTACTATTTATTTGGTTTGATATAATCCAAACATTGGAGTGTGTTGTCCTCCAAGTTTTCAACCATTCTATGGTTTTTAATTTTTAATTTTAGATTTGTGAATGAGTGTGTACTCCTAGCTAAGTGCTTAATTGAGTTAGTCGTGAGCTCTTGTATTTGTCTTTTCTTTTTGTGTAATTGTTCTCCATGCTTGATGTTGATTGCATTGGAATGCATGATGATGGTGTTTGAGATGACATCACAAGATCTTTGTGTGCCATGACATGATTACTTTTGGACCCGTGCTCTTGGTTGAGGCCGATAGAGTCGCGTGCTTTATTTTTTTTGCCTCCCTCTTTGATTGAGGTTTGGATACTTTTATGCATCATTGTGTTTGACTAGTAGGTGTGGAGTAGTGGGATGGAGTGGCTCACCAAGGCGGGATGGGACACAAAGTGGTCCTAGGGTATCCCTTGTTCGATTTATTTTAATAAGTGATAACCTTAAACATTAAATGGGAAAATAAAAATTAATATAAGACTAAATGTGACTACCTTTCTGTCTACGGACGTTGATATAGTATGTCTTGTCTTTCCATCTACAGATGTTAATATGGCATGGTACCTTGTCATCATTTGAGGATGTTGATATGGTACATAATAGCCTTTTCATCTACGTATGTTGTGAGAAGGATTTCTTGATTCTACACGGGCTTCTACGAGTCGTGTGATGACACTCCATTCTTGAGTCTCAACATCGTACCTTGTTTATCTTGAGTAGTGACTGTGACCTACTTGTATTGCATCCTTGCATTGAATCTATGTAATTCTCCCTAATTTTATGCATCTTCTTGTTGTGAGTGTATCGCTTTTTGGTGAGAACGCTTATCTTGTATGTGGTTAGGATGCTATCTCCATGAGCATGATGGGTTGGGCCTGCAGGTACCACATGGTAGGGTGGCATTGCTAAAATTTACCACTATTGGGGATTGGTGTACATATGGTGGATTAATTTTAGTGATGGAGTTCTTGAGCATGATGTTCTATTTTCTATCCCTCCTTGACATTTACATATTTGATGTTATACTTGATATTCTAGTTTTAGCATTTCATGTTCATGCTTTCCTTATGATGTACATTGATGCAATTGAGTGTCCATATCCTCAATATGCATGTATTCGATACTCCCTGATGTGGAGCTAGCTTATATTTTATGTCGTATGTTGGTTTCAGAAAGCCTTTCCAGTCATTAGACTAAGGTGATCGTTTGTTGCAAGTTTTTGCAACAAAAATAACCTAATTTTAGATTCACTTGATTCAAGTGTATGGAAACAAAAATTTTGATGTCCTAGGATGGTTTTATGTCCATATTATTGTATCCTCAGAAAATGGAAGCACTTCCATTTTGGACTGGTTTAGCCCTCCAAGTAAGTGGTTTGGGTTTATGTCAAATGCCTTGAATGGGTCTTTGACTTGGATCTAGATTTTCCCTTGTTCTGCCTTGTTTCTGACTTCTCTCCGCCCTGTTTCTGGCATCCTGCTCTACAAATTTGAGGTTCTTGACCTCTGGGTCAAAGTCGACCTTCTAGGTCAAGGTCAAACTCAACCCTGACCTAGGTCAAGGTTGACATCAACCCTAACCTAGGTCAGAGTAAACCCTGACCTAGGTCAGAGTAAACCCTGACCCAGGGTCCAAATTTCAAGATTCGAAGGTTTCTGGATGTCGGGCTTTGGAAAGATTTAATTCCCGCTTTCGGGTCGGCTGTTTTGGTATCTGAAGAAATGAATTTTAAAATTATAATTAATATAGGTCCACTTCTAGGAGTATAGGTCTAATTTAAATTTAATTTTCCTATGTAGGCCTCTCTAGAACATTGTACCCTAGATTTGTATATAAGGAAGCCTTTTCCTCTCATTTTCTCTAACTATCTAAGAAGAAATATCACCTAGACCAACTATGCACATGAAGCATAATATATTGAAGAAATCATCTACTCTCAAGCATTCAAGTATTCAATAACATTCAAGAATTCAATTAATCAAGGAGATCCATTAGTAGCCATTGAAGGATTCAAGCTCTATGGAGCCCTCTTGTTAAAGATTTCTCCATCCACATCCATGTAAGCTTCTTCCTATTCCAAGATCCATTCAAGATTGGTGTTGAAGATCTAAAAAAAATTGATTTGAGCCATCGTACATCCTACATTCTACATTCTACATTCATTTGGAGCATACATACTTGTGGATCCAAGGATTCAAATTCTCCACAAGGGTTTCTATACATGCAAGGTGAATTTGTTTTTTTACTTTGTTTATCTCTGCAATTTCAATTATATTTTAAGGTTAATTCCAAAACCAGGGTTTGACCAAGGAAAACCCCTCCCCCCAAAAAAAAATCATTTTTATTGTAGGTACAAGTACAGAACAATGAATTATAGAGCAGATTCAGATACCCTTTTCGGCCAACTTTCAGGATCCGCAAACAGAATTTTCGTCAGAGCAGTGCAGGTCAAGGTTAACATAAAGGGGTGCAATGGGTTCCTTTGAACCTGAGTCTTCCTCTCCTTTCCTTAGGATCCTGGATGATAATTTGATCACTCATGTTTCCAATCCTTCTACAGAGCATAACTCTTCTCACTCATCTCATGATGAGGATGATGATTTAAGAGTTCCTCCTGAACAAGTCCAAAAATTGTCAACTGAACTTGATAAAATGGGAAATTGGCTTATTCAAGAAAATGATAATCAAGATTCTATTCAAGCTATAGAGGCTCTTAAGAAATTAATTCGTGATAGTGATCAAGGTATTAATCTCTTCTATGGTATTACTCATCTTGTGCATTTAAATGTCAAACCTTTAGCTCAAGAAACTCAAGATCTAGGATTCACTCCTCCTGTCACTAGTTTGGAACCTTCTTCCGTTCTTTTATCTAGAAATCCTACTTACGCTCCTCCTTTAGTGACTACATCTCTTATATTTTCTAATTATCCTCTAGCTTCAAATATTCCACTTCCATCTCTTCCCATGAGTGTTCCACGATGTCTTTACCTACCTCACAACCTTCTTACCATGGTGTTCCTTTTACCTATACCAATCCTCTTCCAACTGTGTTTCCAAGTGTTCCACCAATTGTGTCTTCTATTCTCGTCGCTTCCTACACTTTTCCTAGTGTTCCTAATATTTCTACGCCTCCTATTTCTTCTAATGATTCCACAATCATTAGTCTGGCTCAAACTATGTCCTCTTTACAACAACAACTTGCATCCTTAACTCAATCTAATTTTAGTATTATTACATGTGATATGGGTAGCCCTTTATCCCTAGACATTATTTGTGCTCCTGTCCCTCAGCAAGCTGATATGGATCATCCTGATGATTACAATGGTAAGGTAGATTCTGTCACGCATGTTAAAACATTTCAAACCCTTTGTAGCGACTATGCTCATGACCATAGGATTTTAGCCAAGTTGTTTGCTATAAATTTTTATGATAAGGCCTTGTAATGGTATTGTTCCTTGCCTCCTTATTCTATTGATTCTTTTCCAAAACTTGCTAATACCTATATTCAATAGTTCTAAAATAACATTGGTCTGCAAGTGTACTTAACTAATTTGATGCATTGTAAATAGAATACTAAAGAAAATTTGATTGAATTTATTGGTATATTTAAGCATTTGTATGCTCAAATTTCTTATCATGTTCCTGATATTGATAGTCAGCATATGTTTATTTCAAATTTGCAAAAGGATATTAGAGATAAGATTCTGCTTACTGAATTTACCTCTTTTCAACAACTTTGTGCAGTGCTTCATCATTATCAATTACAAGTGAGTCAATTTGAGAGCAACACTCCAACGACTCCTGTTCCAGTTGATAAGAGTGATGTTGCTCCTAATCCCAACAAGTTTTAGAAACCTAAAAACTATGTTAAGATTAATAAACAATCAAATGTAGTTGTTGATCAAGTTGTTGTTGCATCCAATAATGTCACTTCTGCATCGACTGCTTTTCATTAAAATCACACGTTTAATCCTCTTTCTCAATCTTTACATTCTATTATGAGTAAATTGTTGACTACTAATATGATTACTTTGTCTCCTATTCAAACTCTTCTTCCTACTATGATGGAATCAAAATCCTTTGATCCCAAAGCCTTTTGTCAATACCATCATTAGAATGGCCATGATACTGAGAAGTGTTATTCTCTAAAACATAAGGTTCAAGACTTAATTAATTCTAATGCTTTATCTATTGATAATTTTGATTGTAATGGGAAAAAATCTATCTGTCCTCCTAAAAAAAACCTTCAAATATATACAAATCCTTTGCCTACACATGATACTAATACCATTGTTCAACCATCTTCTATGGATATTGTTTATGATTCAAAGATGGATGATCTCAATCATATTGTTAACCATGTGGAGCATGTTTTTTTTTCTCAACCTGTCTCTCCACCCCAACCTCAATTTCAAACTCCTATTCAAGCTCCTCCATCTCAACCTGAACTTCAAGTTCCACCTCAACCTGAACCAACACCTCAATCTAAACCTTCAAAACAACCTAAGGATAAAAGACCTAGGGACCTCTCGATCACCTTTGATGATTCTGAGACCATTAAAGCTCCTGATGGTCCCCTCTACATTTATGCTAGTATTGCTAAGATACCTATGCATGCTTGTGTTTTTAATCCTACTTCCTTAGTCAATGTCATCACTGAAGAAAACACTTTTATGAAGAACTTACAATGTGATTATTATGATACATCTAATGTGTGGATCCAAACTTGTAATGGTTCTCTCTATCCTTCATTTGGTTCTATTAACTTGCGTGTTGCACTTTCTGGTAAAGTTGTGGACACTACCTTCGTTGTTGTCCCTACTTCTGATCAGTTTCAAGTTAAGCTTGGTTTTCCTTGGTTGAATTCCATGCGTGTCATTACTTCTCCTATCCATAAGTCTATTAAGTTCATTCATGATGAAGAAGTGAAAATTAATAATCATAGTTTATATCAACCTTCTAGGCCTAGGGATTGTGCTACCCTTGACTTCTTTTGGCTTTCATTACATAATTCATGTTCTTCTCAACCTAATAACCTTTTTTCGCTCATATCACGCCTATAAACATCGCAAGAATCTTGAGTTAAGCATGCCCTAGATAGATCTTAACCATGGTCTTTTGCCTACGCCTTCCATACCTCCTTTATCCATTTATTCTAGTTCTATTAATCAAGCTCCTAGTGTTTCTTTTCAGAATCCTACTAATCCTCCTATAGAACCTGTGAAGGAACCAGTTGTTGTTCCTCCTATTTCTCAACATATTTCAAACAAGACAAGACGTAAAAAATTTGCCAATGAATGTCGTAAGAAGTATCGCACTCACGCTAAGGCCCATGCCTCTATTCTTTGAAATTCTTTACCTTCTTTTGACCAGCCTATGCCTGAGATGTTGGAAGAAGTTAATGTTAATAATAATGTTAAGATGAATGATTATGATGATTCTATTCGCGTCTTAGATTCTATTTCTATTAATATTGATGAAGAAGATACTCTTGATGATCCTATTGATGCTAATGATGAATATGAGACTATTGATCTTGATAGTAATTTACCTCATATTTTTTCCACACAATTGATAATTACACCTAGTATTGAACATCGCGATTCTCAAGAGGATCCTTGTTTGGAATTGGCTATAATTCCTACTGTGTTGGATATAGTCCCTCTTGTGAGTTTCCCACCTTCCCTAAATAATATAAATTGAGATCGAGAGAGTAGGCGATGCGCTTGATTGGCTTGTCCTCCATGGTAGCCTTTTATGTGTTTTCTTGTTGTATTGTGCTTCTCTCATAATGTGTTTGCTAAATGTTTGTTAGATTCTTTTATATGACCCTTGTTACCAGGGATAACCTTATGAAACCCCCTCCTAGGAAAAAGTGTAAAATCCTGATGAATTGTACATTAATTTAGGGGAAAATTTTTATTGATGATGGCAAATTTTTTTTCCAAATTAGGAAAATAATATAAAGGCATAGGCAATTTTTTCCCTGCCGAATGAAAATTCTATAAAATCCTGGCGAATTATAAATTAATGTGGGGGAAAATATATAATATATGAGACGAATTATTTTCTTGTGAAGGTAAAAAAAATATTTGTACTGACGATTTTTATGTGTCGTTTGAAAATATAATTGTTTTATTGGCTAATCTATCATTAATTATGGGAAAAATAAATATTTTATTTGGCAATTTTCAAAAGATGGGACTCGTCAATGCGTCATGTGGGGCAATGCCAACTAATGTTAAATGTCTTATTTGAGACCGTTTTATTATCCTAGATCAATGGTTGAAGTTTAATTTTGGCCCAATTTCGTGAAGGAAACAAAGTTTTCCAAGAAGTCACCAGAATAATGACGCATAACATTGTAATTAATGCAACGTCCAGCGAATATCACTTTTATTTGTTGCGAATATAACTGATTAGACATTGGACACATAACCTAATTATATATTGTTAAATGTATTATTTGAGACCATTTGATCATCCTAGATCAATGGCTGAAATTTAATTTCAGGCCAAATTTTGGAAAGAAACTGAGTTTTGCAGGAAGTCACCGAAAATGGTTATTTGTTGACGTGCATGATGGATAGTGCAACTGCAACTTGTAACTCGTAACTCAAAAAGAAATAAATGCCTTGTCAGTGACATTCTTTAACTGCCATCTTTAACTGTCAATAGTACACATGCATTTATGGGAAAGATTTACATTTAGATATGAAAGATTAAGGACAATTGATTTAAATCTCTCACACGCATAATGCATTTATGGAAATTACATTAAATACGATTAAAGAAAGAATACTTATTAATTGCTAAGTATCTGTGATCACTACTATCAATCAAGGGGTCGGGGCTACTTATAAACAATCTGGTTTCTTTATTCTTCATTTTTCTTTTGGTAGATTAAGAGTCAGAGCTGCCGGTGGTAGAAATTCTGCCTCTAGTTTTAAGGTTTAGGTTTTTAGGTCTTTAGGCTTTCAAGAATTAAAGATGGATACACCAATCCGTTTGAGATGCACATCCCCAGATGACTAGAGGTCCTTTTTGGGCAATGTCTCAGAAGAAATTCTCACTTCCATTTGTAGGGAGGTTGGTGGTGACGCTTTTATAAATTCTATTGTGTTGATGTTATTGGGTCGAGAGTTCCTTGATAATGTCGACAGATACCACGTCTACACGGACATTACATCCTAGTTTTTTGCGTTTCTCCTCGACCTCAGAGGATATAAGGTGGATATGCTGATGCTGTTGAGGAAGGTTTTTAAAGAGAAATTCCTAAAGGACGATGTCAATTTTGCTATTTTTTGCAGAATTAGGGGTGGGGATCCCTTGGCCAAGAGATATACACAAGCTGTTGGTGCCGGGAAGAAATGTGGCCAGACAACCCTCTCTGTTGAACCTCAATGATGAGAAACTAACGTGACACAGGAAATGGGCATGACTTGGGAGGGATTTTCTCTGGAAATGGTTTTACCTTGATGAATTTGACGATTCAGACTACATATGGCTTGACGAATTCTCAGAGATTATCCTCTCTGGAAAATTCTACTCAGATGAAAGGGAAGATGAAGATCCCTGATTCCGTAGTTTGTCGGTTACCCATTCCTGTTACCCTAGTCTTTTGACAATGGACATGCAAAGTTTCACTTTTTTTTTATATTGATAAGAATTTGCCTAGTAGGTTTCTGTTTTTACTGTACGATGTAGTTTTATGAAAAAAAATAATAAAAATTTTCCAAGTTCGTTTCAATTTTCTTTTTATGGGTACAAAAAATGATTCTTAGACTTCTCTGTGATTACCATATTTTAATTAGTTTCTTTACCTGTGTATTAGACATTTAAGTATATGCTTAAGTGATGGATTAGTACTTCCATTTGTAAATCTAAAGACTAAATGATTAAGTTTCTTTATTAGTCCAGAGCAAGTTTCTATTTTTAATTTTCCAATGTGTCATATGGATGTCTGATTATAAGATAGAAATAATTGAATTAAAATCTAAATCAGACTAAATTGTAAAACTAAATATTTAATAACATTTATTAAATTTAATAACTAATAAGCTGAAGTTGTAATTTAAAATGATTAAGTGACACTCACACATGTCGTAGTGACATGAAATGATAAGCCAAAAGTTAATGGGACCCGCGATAGTGCAATAGTGCCAGCGACCGTTCAATGAGCATAGATCAATGGCGCGTGGTGTATTTCAGGCCGAAAGGAAAAATAAACCCATTTTTGCAAACCTATTCCAAAATAATGTAAATGAACTCAAAATCACAGAGTCATAGAATAAGTATCACTTAACTTTGCCTCAAATTAAAATGCAACAATGTAGTCGCAACTCGCCAATGCAGTATACAGTTGCAGTCAATAGTCTTAAACTTTTGAAACTTCACTATCGATCAAATATAGAGATGTCATAGAGATATTAGAATGTTTTTATACTAATCCTTATTTGGAAAATTGGGTGGGAGGTATTAGGTATACAAATATTTAGCGAAGCCCGCGTAATTAAAACACGTCTTTTGTTATTTTTGAGGCAATTATGGGTCGTCCAATACCTTCACATGATTAATAAAGTTGGCTAAATTACGTTGGTTAGAGACACACATCCGTAAAATTCTAGGCAAATATAGTTTATTGATTTGAGTTTGCTTAGAAATTATAGGTGAATGTTTTAAATTTATGGGGACCAAAATTTATATTCCATTGGCGATAATGTGTAAGAAATGGAAAAATTAAATAAACCGATGGGTGATGGGCCCGGGCTTTGGACCCAATATTAATAAATGTCAGGCGATAGGGTTGTATGCACCCTAAAATGGTCGCCTAGACTTTGGGCCCCATTTATCATTTTATCAATTTATCAAATTCCCGAATCAATGTTTTGCAACATTTTTAATTCAAATCAATTTCCTTGATCAAATTGTAATAAATTCAATTATTCAATTATTTTAATATTTCCTAAGGTTTGATCATTTTTATCTACTTAAAAGATTTAATTTTCTTTTTAATTAAATAAAATTTATCTTATTTAATTAAAAGATTTAATCTCCCTTTTAATTAAATTCCTCTTATTTAATTAAATTCAATTCCTCCCATTTAATTAAATAAAACTCTTCTAATTTATTTAATTATAAAGAAAACCCCTCATTTAATTAAATAAATAAAAATCCCCACTTAAAGCACTTTATTTGTTGAAAAAGGCAATAAATTAAATGAAAAATTAAATAAAAATCCCTTTTTCATCACATCTTCCTAAGTGGTGGGTTTTTGCCTCTTAATCTCAACCATTGATCAATTCTTTTTGCCTCTTAATCTCAACCGTTCACTTT
>MU224396.1:874438-936725 GCA_018584345.1 Thuja plicata
TCGAAAAAATTTACAACTTATATGTAACACTAGAGGAGAGAGTCCTCTTCAATAATATGTAATTTTTTTTGTATTTGGTTTAAATTTTCTAGGGCAAAAGTGGAGGGAGAAAAAAACTGTTAATTTCAGATAATTCTGACTTTGAATAGTTATAACAGACAAAATATATACCGAAAACCAAATTTTCTTTTTTCATGCACTAGCTGTACATGTTATCTAAAAGATATTCTGAAATCAGAAGAAAAAAAGATTATTTGCATATATTAAAGTGGAGGGAACTAGACCTTACATTTTCGGCATTTTTTGAGCAATTAAAAAATGGACTTCAAAAATTTAAAAAATAGGTCAATACTTATTCAAAAAAATTTAAAAAAATTATAGGCATAAACTAGATCCAATTTTACACATTTCATTAGTTTACATCATTTTCAAATTCTAAACACAAATATCACTTTTATGTCGTTAAAGTTCAACAGTTTTGCATGTCGTGGTCCTCTTCCTTTGTTAAAGTGTGACACAGGTTTGTACTTTTACCCTAAAGCAGCAGAGCTATATTTATCATATGTTGATAATATAGCTATTGAAGTAGAAGCTTTCAGAGTACAGATAAGAATGTTGTAGTTCTTTACAAGAGGTTAAAGCATCGGTGCACAAAAGGAACTTATCAGACAAGCAGTGTCACAAACATCAGTTCACCTTGTTGATACAATGTGTATCAAATAACCAGAAGGTTGTAGCCTTCACAACTTGGACAGTGAGTCAACCACCCCTAACAGGGTTATTGTAAAAGACTTCTAACAGGGTCAGACCCTTAACTAGGTCACTATACTACTGCATTGTAATGAACAACTCCTAACAGGGTTGGAAGATCTTTTAATAGGGATTACTAAAAATAGTATAGTTCTTTGTGGGTACTAATTCCCACAGGGGTTTTTACCATTTGGTTTCCCCGTAACCGAATTGATGTGTTGTGTAATGTGTTATCTAAATGTGCATTTAATTTGTATCAATCTGGATTAACAAGTATAAGATAAAGATAAAGTTACTGATAACTGATTCACCCCCCATCTCAGTTATCCCTGAAGTATTCTAACAACTGACCCCAAGGTAGGTAGATCCCTTCTGTGTTCTCTGTATGTTTATGTGGTATTTCCCTTTATTTTTCTTTTCTCGGGGGCATCTTGTAGTGGAAACATAATCAGTGGATTTGTTTATGTTTCTATTAAAGCCATTGCTCATGTTAAAGTGTTAGCAATGACTTTAACATAGGGGCATACGATCTACTCACTTTTTTGCACACATATACTTTCAAGATATTTTTAAAACTTAAAACTTTTCTCCCTTTATGCATTAGAGCCTAATCCTTAAAGCATGGATTTTTACCTTATAGGATCTCTTCATCCCTCCAGTTTCAATTTACAATGTTTTGATCCCTTAAGGTTGGAAGGTGTCCTTAAGACTGGATCTCTTTATGTTTTGTCTTTACTCTTTTAGAATATGATATTCCTAAGAGTAAATCCTTGATGGGTTGACTAGTGAGTAGTCACATTCACTAGGCAGTTCAACTCCATCTTTCCAGTTGCACTATTTTCTTGTGTGATTCAAAATGGGACATAGGTTCTCATTGGGCGAGGTAATCACACCATCTCTCTCTTTCTCTTTGACTGGTGATGTCTCTATTATTGTAATATTGGGGTTGAAAAAGACTTGAGTCCTTGGGGGCTTGAGGATTGCTTTGTCCCTTTTGATTTCAATAAGATTATATTTTCTTTATGATCTCCTTTACCAAGAGTTTGCATCGAGTCCATAATCTTGCTAAAGTGGGGGCTAAATGTATCATTAGAAAATAGAATAAATTCCATTTTGGACTAGTTTATCCCTCCGAGTAAGTGGTTTGGGGTCATGTCAAACGCCTTGAATGGGTTTTTGACTTGGATTTGGCTTTTCCCCCATTCTGTCCTATTTCCCACTTCTCTCCGACCTGTTTTTGGCATCCTGCTCTACAACTTTGAGGCTCTTGACCTCAGGGTCAAGGTCGTCCTTCTAGGTCAAGGTTGACCTTGACCCTGACCTAGGTCAAGGCCGAACTCGACCCTGACCTAGGTTAGAGTCGACCTTGACCCTGACCCAAGGTCCAAATTTCAAGATTCCAAGGTTTCTGAATGTCGGGCTTTGGAAAGATTTAATTCCCTCTCCCGGGTTAGCTGTTTCGGTCTCCGAAGTAACGAATCTTAAAATTATATTTAATATAGGTCCACTTCTAGGGGTATAGGTATAATTAAAATTTAATTCTCCTATGTAGGCCTCTCTAGAAGATTGTGCCCTAGATTTGTATATAAGGAAGCATTTTCCTCTCATTTTCTCTAACTATCTAAGAAGCAATATCACCTAGACCAACTATGGACATGAAGAATAATATATTGAAGAAATCATCTACTCTCAAAAATTCAATAATTAAAGCACATTCAAGAATTCAATTCATTAAGGAGATCCATTGGTATCTATTGAAGGATTCAAGCTCTATGGATCCCTCTTGTTAAAGATTTCTCCATCCACATCCATGCAAGCTTCTTCCTATTCCAAGATCCATTCAAGATTGGTGTTGAAGATCTAAAAAAAATTGATTTGAGCCATCCTACATCCTATATTCTACATTCTACATTCATTTGGAGCATACATGTGGATCCAAGGATTCGAATCCTCCACAAGGGTTTCTATACGTGCAAGGTGAATTTGTTTATTTACTTTGTTTATCTCTGCAATTTCAATTATATTTTAAGGTTAATTCCAAAATTAGGATTTGACCAAGGAAAACCCCTCCCCCCAACGAATTAAACCATTTTTCTTGTAGGTACAGGTATAGGACAGTGAATTACAGAGTAGATTCAGATACCCTTTTCGGCCAACTTTCAAGATCCGCGAACATAATTTCTGTCGGAGTAGTGCAGGTCAAGGTCGACATAAAGGGGTACAATTGTGCCCCCACATTTGGGTCAAGGTAGAACTGACTTAGAAAATAAAAATATTTCTGGGTTTTCTCCGTCTTTGTGTTTCGGTTCCAGATCCGGTTGTAGAATTTCTAGAAACCTGATACAGACACCAGAAAACAACGATTTCTAGATCTGCTATATTTTGAGGTTAGTTCTTGTCTTCAATTCATTTCAATTAAGGTTTTAATCAATTCAAATCTATTACATACTCTTCATCCATATTTCGGGAATGTAAGGCTTTATTCTTTCTTCTTATTTCTGATCGATTGAGGCATTTGTGCATTAACCATTTTCTTATGGTTGATCAAAGTGGATCTTTCCTTTGTGAAATATGGAGCTAGGAGGAGAATCTTATCTTCCCCCAAAACTTTTAAATACAACACAAAACCATTTCCCCCACACATCATTTTTATATCTTACAATTTTCATAGAGATCGTCAATACCTTTCCAACGCATTTTGAACGGAGTCAATCAAACGCCAATGCAAAAGTTATGGATTCTGGAACAAAGCCTATAAAAAATCAAGTGCAGTCTCGTACGAGTTTCTATATGTTGCCATATGAGTCAGGATTTCTTTTTGTACAAGAATTCATACTTACTCATACAAGACCCTGCTTCCCATTTTTTGAATCGTATGATTCATGGTGAATCATCATACAAGGCTTGATCCTTTCTCGTACGAGTAACTGATGAAGTTGCTCATATTATGGACATGATGCACTTTTGTCCTCAACTAGAAGATACAAAGTAGATTTTTGGTTACCCTTTCTGGAGACGCATCATTCCAATTCAGAATAGGTTAAATATCGATCGTCCTTTGGGGTTGATGGATGCAATTTTTGTTTCTAGGTATTTCTACTTGGTAATTAAATCTTGTTCGTAGTACCAGCTTGGGAATATTTGGAAGTATTTAAAGACTTCTGCTTGTGTGGGTGAACATGTGACTTTCCATGTTCCTTGAGTTTCTTTTCATGTTTAAATATTTCCCTATTGCACTGGGTTACTCTTTCATCTTGATAGGTAACTTCTTAAAATTTCTTTTTATCAGTGCATATGTTATCCTTGTCTTCCAAGGATTCCCTGGTGGGGAATTACAAGTGGATCTTGAAGTCTGAACATAAGGCATTAGAAAATCCAAAGAGGTAGAGGAGGAAGATTTCAAAGTGGTAGAGGTAGATCTTTTGCATATTAGGGTAAAGGTGAATTAGAAGTTAAGGACAATGATCAGTATAGAAGGAATGAAAGAAGTTCCTACCGGAATGAAGGACAAAGTAGTGGTGAACGAAGGAAGTTCAGTGGCACTTGTTTCAAATGTGGTGAAGTAGGACATAAGGCCTTTGAATGCAAGAAAGGAAACTCTGAGAAGATGGCAGAGAGAAGCAGGAGAACAACATTTTCTGATGAAGAGTCTACCAGTTTAGTGAAAAACAATCAAGCAGAGGAAGGTGCAACCTTGATGACTAGGAGAATCCTATATCATGAAGAACAAGGGAAGGAGTCTATATAGAGGAAGAATTTGTTTAGAACCAGATGTAAGGTGAAAATAAAGGTGTGTAATGTTGTCATACATAGTGATAGTTCTGATAATCTTTCTTTAGAGGAGTTGGTTAACAAAATGAATTTGTAGAGGACGAATCATCCTAAGCTATATCAGATTGCTTGGATAAGATGAACACATGGTGCTGGCAAGTGAACAATGCCTAGTTAAATTCAAGATTGGGAAGTATTGTGATGAGGTTTTGTGTGATACTATTCCTATGGATGTGTGTCATGTCTTGTTGGGTAGACCATGGGAGTATGATAGGATAGCTATGCATGATGGTAGAAAGAATATTTACACTATTGTTGCTAATGGGATGAAACAAACCTATTACCTTTAGAGGAACCTCTTAAGAGTGAAGTATGTACTAGTGCAAGGATTTTTCTAGTGGATGGAAGGAATTTTTTGGATGGTATGAATCATAATAATATGTGTTTTTCTTCAGTATCTAAGGAGTCTAAGAATAATATCTTGGTAGAAAATCATCCTAATGTAATCACTAGATTGTTGAATGAGTATGCTGACTACACTATTGTTGAAAATGGGATGAAAAAAAACCTGTTACCTTTAGAGGAACCTCTTAAGAGTGAAGTCTATACTAGTGCAGGGATTTGTCTAGTGGATGACATGAATTTTTTGGATGGCATGAAGCATAATAATGTGTATTTTTCTTTAGTATCTAAGGATTCTAAGAAGAATTTCTTGGTTGAAGAACATCCTAAGTTAATAGATTGTTGAATGAGTATGATGAAATCATAACTAATAATGTACCTGATGGACTACCACTGGTAAGAAGCATTAGTGATTGTATAGATTTAATACCAAGAGCTAGTTTACCAAATAAAGTAGCATATAGGATGAAACCAACAGATAATGAAGATCTCAATAGGAAAGTGCAAGATTTGTTGTAGAGAGGGTTGATAAAAAAAAGTCTGAGTCCATGTGCAGTACCTACTATATTAGCACCTAAGAAATATGGACAGTGGAGGATGTGTACTGATTCAAGAGCCATTAATCATATCATATGTATCGATTTCCTTTACCGAGGATGGATGATTTGACGGATTTTTTGAGTGGAGCTAAGTATTTCACAAAGATTTACTTGTAGAGTGGATATCATCATATTAGAATCAAAGAAGGTGATGAGTGGAAGACTACATTTAAAAAAAATCAAGGATTGTATGAGAGGTTGGTAATGCCTTTTGGATTGTCTAATGCACCTAATACTTTCAAGAGGTTAATGAATAAAGTCCTGAGGAAATTATTGGGTAAGTTTTTCATTGTGTATTTGGATGACATCTTGATTTTTAGTGAGAGAAAATAGGAACACTTGTAGCATGTTAAACAAGTATTGCAGAGGTTAAGAGAAGAGAAGTTGTTGATAAACATCAAGAAGTGTACTTTCACGAAAGAGGAGTTAGTATACTTTGGATTTCTAATATCAGCTGAGGGATTAAATATGGATCTTGAGAAAGTGAAAGACATTATTGAGTGGCCTACACCAATGAATGTTGTAGAGGTAAGATGATTTCATGGGTTAGCTAGTTTCTATTAGAGTTTCATTAGAAACTTTAGTTCATTCTGTGGACCGATGAATGAAACTATGAGAGGATATAGAAAAGAGTTAAAATGGACACATGGGGCACAAAGGAGTTTTGAATTGTTGAATTAGAAGATGATAGAACAACCAGTATTAAATTTACCTAATTTCAATAATGTATTTCAAGTAGACTGTGATGCTAGTGAAAATGCAATTGGAGTTGCTATGACTCAAGAAGGGAGACATGTTTCCTATTTTAGTGAGAAGTTGAATGATACTAAAAGAAGGTATTTAGTGTATGATTAGGAATTCTACATGCTATAATTCAAGCTTTGAAGAAGTGGAGACATTTCCTATTACCTAGGGAGTCTTTACCATATACTAATCATCAAGCACTGAAGTATTTGGGCAGCCAAGGTAAGTTGAATCAGAGACATATGAGATGAGTTGAGTTCATGTAGAGTTACACATTTGTGTTAAAAAATAAGAGTGGTGTGTCAAATAAAGTTGTTTATTCTTTGAGTAGAAGGACTTTTTTGATTGAGATGAAGATTGCAGTATTGGGTTTTGATGAATTGAAGACCTTGTATGTGAAAGATCCAGACTTTGCTGAATTTTGGAAGGCTTGTAAAGAGTTTCTAATATAATTAAGTAATTGTTTTATTTAATTCAAGATGGAATGTTTCTTAAAGTTATTCAATTATGTATACCTAGGAGTTCCATGAGAGATAATCTAATTAAGGAGAAACATAATGGAAGTTTAGCAGGACATTTTGGTATTGATAAGACAGTAGCTTTGGTGAGTGAGAATTACTTCTGGCCACAAGTTTAGAAGGATGTGAGGAATTTTGTAAAAAGTTGTAAGATATGTCAAGTTTCAAAAGGTACTAGTCAAAATGTGGGGTTGTATATTCCTTTAATAGTATCATTCAGACCTTGGGAGGAGATTAGTATGGATTTTGTACTCAATTTTACAAGAAAATAGAGAGGCTCTGATTCTATTTTTGTGCTTGTACATATATTTTATAAGATGGAACATTTTATTCCTTGTAAGAAGAATACAGATGAAATGCATTTAATTGATTTATTTTTCAAGGAGATTGTGAGATTACATGGATTACCTAAGAGAATTTTATCAGACTTGGATAGTAAATTTAATGGTTATTTTTCGAGGGCACTTTGGAAGAAGTTGAAATCTGTTTTGAAGTTTAGTTCCACTTTTCATCCACAAAATGATGGACATGTAGAGGTTGTGAACACGATTTTAGGGAACTTGTTAAGTTTTTTAGTTGGAGATAAGCCTAGAAATTGAGATTTAGTTTTGCCACAACCAGAATTTTCTTATAATAATTCAGTAAATAGGAGTACAAGGAAGAGACCATTTGAAGTGGTTACTGGGGTTAATCCTAAGAGAGTAGAAGAATTGAGGGATATCAGTTATGAATTTAAGAAGAGTGTTGAAGGAGAGGAATTTTTTGAGGTTATGAGATCATTGCATGAAGGAGTGAGACATTATTTAGAGGAAATGAACCAAGTTTATAAAATGAGAGCAGATAGGAAGAGAAGACATAAGGAATTTCAAGTGGGAGATGAAGTAATGGTGTACTTATAGAGGAGTTGATTTTCTGTTGGTACTTATAACAAGTTGAATATGAAGAAGTTTGGTCCTTGTAAGACCTTGAGAAAATTTGATTCAGGGAACACATATGGAGTAGAGTTATGAGAGGACATGGATATATCACCATTGTTTAATGTCACTGATTTGTTTGAATATAAGGAATTCAATGATAGTATTGAATCAAATGTTGGACAACAATATCCTAAGAAGTAGATGGATCTGACAAAGAATCTTTTGGATAGTAGAGTTGGTTGAAGTACAAGAGGTAAGTAGTATGTGGAATATCTTGTCAAATGGAAGGACAAACCAGTGGAAGATTCTTCATAGATTTCTCAGGCTGAGGTTGACCAATTTGGTTTTCTTTTGGCCCAAAAAGAGTGAGAGAAATAATTTTCAATTACCCCAAGTGTCTGACGTAGGAGCATCTTGGGATTCTTAGCAATCTTGCATCAACCAAAAACATTTGCTTTCAATTGTTAGTTTGTTATGCTTTCAGTTTGGTGTTTCTGTTGGTAATAGATATGTACTTGTTATTTTTAGTTGTGGTCATGGTATAGTGTTCATGGCTTCATGATGGAACATTTCCTATAATCACACCTCATTTGGTTTTAGCGTGAGTTATTGTAGATTTTGTGCGAGTTTGATATTGAGTATCTGGATTGCAAGTCTATAGAAGGACAAGTCATTGTTGACCAACTGGTAGAAACCCCTATTCTAGATCATCAACCTATTGTCATTGAGTTCCCCAGTGAAGCAATTTTTACCATGGAATTATTTGAAATAGAAGTTTGGCAATTATTCTTTGATGACTCATACACAACCATGGTGCATGAGAAGGAATAGTACTCATCACTCTGCAAAAGGATGTAATTCCTAAATCTTTTTGACTCAATTTTCCATGTACCAATAACATAGCTGAGTACAAAGCTCTCATCATTGAATTAAAAACAAATATACAATGGAGGATAAAGAACCTAAGAGTATATGGTGATTCCCAGTTGGTTATCAGTCAGGTCAATAATGATTATATGATAAAGGATGAAAAACTTGTCCCATACAGACAAATGGTGGACAAATTGTGTGCTTCTTTTCACTACATTGTATTCAAAAATTATCCAAGTGTTCAAAACAAAGTTGCAGATGCAATGACTACTATAGCATCTTTGATTGATATGCCTGACAATGAAACTAGATTCCACTTTATGGTAGAACAATTGACGGTCCTAGTCTATGAGGCCCCAATAATAGAATCGACATGTGTCCTTGCTAGTCCCGAGTCTCTCTAGTACCAATATGTGTATACTTACCTTCAATACAATATCCTTCCACCTGATCTATCTAGAAACCAAAGGAAGTCTCTTATCTGATAAGCCTCTTGGTATACCTGTCTCCCCAATACTTTGTATACAAAAAGTCTTGATGGAATGCTTTTAATATGTCTCACTGCCACAGAATCCCAGAGAGCCTTGTATGAGATTCATGATGGAGTTGGTGGGGTCAATTTAGGTGGTAATAGTTTAGCAAATAAAATCTTGAGGATGGGATACTATTGGGCGACACTGGAAGTAGATGATAAAAAATATGTACAAAGATGCAGAAAATGTTAGATGCGTGGAGATCTTATCCATGCACCAGCTCAAGAACTCCAACCTATTACTTCACCATGACCTTTCTCAAGGTGGGGATTTGACCTAGCGGATAAAATCACACCCATTTCCTCTAACGATCATAAATACATAATCACAACAACTGAGTACTTTACCAAATGGGTGAAAGCTATCCCTCTGACATACATTACTATAAAGGAAGAAAATTAATTGTTTGTATGATTATGGGTGTTATATTTCCTTATCCTTTACATTTAATTTTGTAATTTATGTGATGTGATTAAGCATATAGGGGGAAGGAAGATAAGATGTTCCTCTTTTATCCCCAAATGCACAAATGAAAGATCCAAGTTGATTAACCCAAAAGAAGGATCAATGCACAAATGAATCAATCATTTGGAAATGAGAAAAAGGAAGAAGATCTTAAATTATGTTTTATTATTAAGTAGATATGATATATAACATTAATTGAAAAGGATGAGAGGAAGTACTAACCTTAAAGAATTGCAGATCAAAGAATGTTGTTTTCTGTGGTTTTTACTCTATTTCTAGAAAATCTGAAGTTATATGATCCAGAACTGGAATGCAGAGACGAACAAAACCTAGAAATATTTTTCCAATTTGACACTGTCTTATGAAAAAGGTCGACCTTGACCCAATAATCTCATCCCTAACCCACTAATCTTGACCTTGACATGTACAGGTCCGACTAAAAATCTATTCATGGATCTTGATAGTTCGCTGAAAAGGGTATCCAGATCTGAGTTCAAGTCTTCAATCCTGAACCTGTACCTGCAAGAAAAAGAGATTTGTTTTTTGGGGGGAGGGGTTTGCCTTGGTCAAATGCAATTTTTGGAATTAACCTTAAATATATAATTGAAATTGCATAAATGAACAAAGTAAATGCATAAATTCACCTTGCTTGTAAAAGTCCTTGTGGAGGATTCGAATCCTTGAATCCACAAGTATGTATGCACCAATGGATCTATAATTTAGAATGTAGTATGTATTTAATCAATTTCTTGTAGATCTCCAACACCAAATCATAAATGGGTTATTGAGTATGAAGATTCTTGGAAGAAGATGGATGGAGAGAGCACCAAAAAGGGCACTATGTAGCTTGAATCCTTCAATGGCCTCCCATGGATCTCTTTGATGAGTGCATTCTTGAATGCTTAATGATGGATGAATCCTTGCTTCAAATATTGCTTGATTTCTTGCTTGAACTTCACTTGATAATGCTTCTCAATTTCTCAAGGATGCTTAGTATCGCCTAGTTGATGGTTTATCATGCTTAGAGAAAATGAGAGAGAAAGGCTTCCTTTTATATGAGATTAGGGCGCAATCTTCTAAGGAGGCTGACATAGGAGAATTGAATTCCAATTAAATCCTTTACCCCTAGGAGAGGACCTATGTTAAATATAATTTAGGAATCATCACTTCAGAACCCGAAACAGCTGACCTGGAAGCGGGAATTAACCTTTTCAAAGACCAACATCCAGAAACTGTGGGACTCTGAAATCTGGACCTTGGGTCAAGGTTAAGGTCAACCATGACCTAGGTCAGGGGTGAGGTTGACCTTGACCTAGGTCAGTATTGAGGTCAACATAGACCCAAAATTTTGACCCAGACCTTGAGGTCAAAGATCTTAGATTTGCAGTCTAGAATGCCAGAAATTGGCTAGAGAAAGGTGGAGAATTAGGGAAGAACAGGGGGAAAGCCAGGTCTAAATCAGGAACCCATTCAAAGTGCTTGACATGACCCCAAAACTAGTTACTTGGAAGTCTAAACCAGTCTACAATGGAAGTGCTTCTATTTTCCAACTATACATTTAGCCCCCACTTTAGCAAGAGTATGGACTCAATAGAAACTCTTGGTAAAGGAGATCATAAAGAACATACAATCTTATTGGAATAAAAAAGGGACAAAGAAATTCTCAAGCCCCCAAGGGACTTAAGTCTTTATCAACCCTAAGATCATGTTAAGAGAGAAATCACTAGTTAAAGAGAGAGAGAGGGGGTGGTTATCTCGCTCAATGAGAACTTATGTCCCATTGTGAACCACACAAGTAAACAATGTAACTGGAAAGATGGAATTGAACCACATAGTGAATGTGGCTACTCACTAGTCAACCCATCAAGGAGATCGATTCTTAAGGACACCTTTCGACCTTAAGGGATCAAAACATTGAAAAACTGGAGGGATCAAGAGATCTGTGTAAATTTAACCTGGAGGGATCAAGAGATCCTAAAAAGTAAAATAAAATGTAAAATGTCCATGCTTTAAGGATTAGTTTTTAATCCATAAAGGGAAAAAGTTTTAAGTGCTTGAAAATATTTTGAACGTGTGTGTGTGTGTGCAAAAAGTGAGTAGAGTGTATGCCCCCACGTTAAAGTCATTGCTAACACTTTAATAGGAGAAATGGCTTGAACGGAAACATAAACAACTCTACGGATTACGTTTCCACTATGAGATGCCCCCAAATGAAGACAAATCAAGGGAAATAAAACATAAACATACATAATAACACAAAAGGGATCTACCTACTGTGGGGTTAGTATGATCATAAGATAACATGTATATATAAATATGATATTATTGCAAATGAAATGACATCATTCTCCAAAGAAAGTAAAACTACAATCACAATGGAGGAAAGAAACTTAAGAGTTACCAAGAAGAATCTTTTTGGACCACAACCTAGAGACCAAAAAGAATCAGTGATACCATGTCGCAGATCCAAGAAAATTATACAAGGGAAAAATTTATGAATAATAGCACAAGTACAACATAACATAGAAACAACATATAGAAGAATAAAGATACATATAGAGGAATTGTACAACAGGTTTGAATCTTTTATCACCTTGCAACAACAAAGTAACAAGGGTTGTATAAAAGAATCTAACAAACATTTAGCAAACAAATTACAGGAGAAGCACAGTACAACATGAAAACACAAAAAGGGATACCATGAAGGATAGGCCAATCAAGCGCATCGTTGACCCTCCCCATCTTGGTTTATATCAGTTAGAGTAGGTGGACAACTCGCAAGAGGGACTATATCCAATACAATATGGATGATAGCCAGTTCCAAACAAGGATCCTCTTGAGAATCACATTGCTCAATACTAGGGGTAATTGTCAATTGAGTTGAAAGAATATGAGGTAAGTCAGTGTCAAGATCAATGGTCTCATATTCATCCCTAAGATCAATAGGATCATCTAAAGTATCCTCCTCATCAAGATTAATTGAAATGGGATCTAAGATGCGAATAGGATCATCACAATCATTCATCTTAATATCATTATGAATATTGACTTCTTTCGACACATTAGGCATAGGATGCTCAAAAGTAGGTAAAGAGTTTTGAAGAAGAGAAGTACAAGCCCTAGCATTAGCTCTAAACTTCTTACGACGATCTTTAGCAGATTTGTTGTGTTTTTCTTTGTTTACCATATTTTGAGAACTAGGAGGAATGACCACAAATTCCTTCACAGGTTCTATAGGAGGATTCTTAATGGGTTGTAATGAAACAATAGAAGTTTGATTATTAGAATTAGAATTAATGGCTAAAGGAGGTATGGAAGGAGTAGGAAAAAGACCACGGTTGAGATCTATCTGAGGCATGCTTAACTCAACAATTTTATGATGTTTGTAAGCTTGGTATGAGTGAAAGAGATGATCATGGCGAGGAGGACAAGAGTTAGGTAATTAAGGCCAAAATAAATCAAGAGTAGCACAATCTCTAGGCCTAGAAGGTTCATACAAACTATGATTAATCATTTCGACTTCTCCATTATGAATGAAATTAAGACATTTATGAATAGGAGAAGAGATAGCATGCATAGAAAATATCCATGGTAAACCAAATTTGATTTGAAATTAACCAGAAGTAGGAATAACAATGAAGGTAGTATCTACAACTTTACCACAAAGTTCCACTAGTAAGTTGATAGACCCAAGTGCAGGATAAATAAAACCATTACAAGTTTGGATCCATGCATCAGATGGATCATAGAAATCAAGTTGTAAGTTTTTCATAAAAATATTTTCCTCATTAATGACATTTATTAAAGATGTGGGATCAACAAGACAACCATGAGTAGGTATCTTAGCAATCCTAGCATAGATATAAAGGGGACCATCAGGAGCTTTAATCATTTTAGAATCATCAAAGGTGATTAAAAGTTCCCTGGGTCACTTATCCTTAGTTTGTTTTTAAGGTTTAGGTGGAACTGGAAGTTGGAGTAGAGGTGAAGGTTCTTGAACAGTAGGTTGAGATGAAACAAAACTCTCCACATGATTAACAATGTGATTAAGATCATCCATCTTTGAATCATAAAAAATATCCACAGAAGATGGTTGAGCTATGGTATTAGTATCATGTGTAGGTAAAGGATTCATATAAATTTGAAGGTTTTTATTAGGAGGAGAAACAAATTTATTTCCACTACCATCAAAATTATCAACAGACAAAGCTTTAGAATCAGTTAAATCTTGAATTTTATGCTTTAGAGAATAACATTTTTCAATATCATGGCCATTCTGGCGATGGTATTGACAAAAAGCTTTAGAATCAATGGATTTGGATGCTATCATGGTAGGGAGAAGAGGTTGAATAGGAGGCAAGGTAATCATATTAGCACTTAACAACCTACTCATTATAGAATGTAAAGTTTTAGAGAGAGGAGTAAACATACGATTCATACAGAAAGTAGTGTATGCAGAAGTGACATTATTGGATGTAACAACAACTTGATCATCAACCACATTTGTCTGTTTATTAATCTTGACATAATTGTTAGGTTTCTGAAACTTATTAGGATTAGGAGTATTGTCACTCTTATCAATGGGAATAGGAGCCATTGGAGTGTTGCTCTCAAATTGACTCACTTGTAACTGATAATGGTGAAGTGCTGCACAAAGTTGTTGAAAAGAAGTAAATTCAGCAAGCAGAATCTTATCTCTAATATCCTTTTATAAATTTGAAATAAACATGTGTTGAATATCAACATCAGGAATAGGATAAGAAATTTGAGCATACAAATGCTTAAATCTACCAATGAAATCAGTTAATTTTTCCTTAATGTTTTGTTTATAATGCATTAAATCAGTTAAGGAAACTTGTGGACCAATGTTATTTTGAAATTGTTGGATAAAGGTATTAGCAAGTTTAGGAAAAGAATCAATTGAATAAGGAGGTAAAGAATACTACCATTGCAAAGCCTTATCATGAAAAGTTCTAGCAAACAATTTAGCTAAAATCCTATGGTCATGAGCATAATCACTACAAAGGATTTGAAATGTTTTAACATGAGTGACATGATCGCCTTTACCATTTTAATTCTCAAGACAAGGCATATCGAATTGTTGAGGGACAGTAGGATGAATGATGTCTAAGGATAAAGGACTACCCATGTCACATGTAGGAATGCTAAACTTGGATTGGGTTAAGGATGCAAGTTGTTGTTGTAAAGATGACACAGTTTGAGCCAAACTAATGATTGTGGAGTCATTAGAGGAAACAAGTGGCATATAAATGTTAGGAATGCTAGGAAAAGTGTAGGAAGTAGTGGGAATAGAAGATACAACCGGTGAACATTAGGAACCACAGTTGGAAGGAATTTGAATAAGTAAAAGGTACATTATGATATGAAGGTTCTGAGGTAGGTAGAGATACCGAAGGAGCACTCAAAAGAATATATGCAATTGGGATAGATGTAGTCATCAAAGGAGGAGTATAAGTAGGAATGCTAGGTAAAGGAATAGAAGAAGGTCCCTCACTAGTGATAGGAGGTGTATATCCTAACTCTTGAGCCTCTTGAGCTAAAGGTTTAACATTTGAATGTACAAGATGAGTAATACCATGCAAGAAGCTAACACCTTGATCATTATCATGGAGGAATTTCTTAATAGCCTCTATAGCTTGGATAGAATATTGATTATGGTTTTCTTGGATAAGCCAATTTCCCATTTTATCAAGTTCGGTTGAGAGTTTTTGCACTTGTTTAGGATGAAATATTAAGGCATCATCCTCATCATGAGATGATTGAGAATAGTTATGCTCCATAGAAGGATTGGAATCATGAGTTATCAAATTATCATCCAGGATCCTAAGGAAAGGAGAGGAAGACTCGAGATCAAAGGAACCCATAAGTCTACGGCTTCTTCTAACCAGGATACTATAAGTAGGACTAGAAGTGGTAAAGCTCATACACCAATGTAATTCAAATGAACTAACACAAGATATTGACTTATGAATTTTAAATGTAATTGAAAGAACACACAAGATCTAGCATAAACATGTAAATCTAACACCAAAAAGAAAGAGTTGTCTATCGCGGGTTCAACAAAATGTAAAGGAAGAAAATTGATTATTTGTTTGATTAGGGGTGTTATATTTCCTTAACATTTACATTTAATTTTGTAATTTATGTGATGTGATTAAGAATATAGGGGAAGGAAGATAAGATGTTCCTCTTTTATCCCCAAATGCACAAATGAAAGATCCAAGTTTATTAACCCAAAAGAAGGATCAATGCACAAATGAATCAATCATTTGGAAATGAGAGAAAGGAAGAAGATCTTAAATTCTATTTTATTATTAAGTAGATATGATATATAACAATAGTTGAAAAGGATGAGAGGAAGTACTAAACTTGAAGAATCACAGATCAAAGAATTCTATTTTCTGAGGTATGTACTCTATTTCTGGAAAATCTAAAGTATGATCCAAAACTGGAACACAGAGATGAACAAAACCTAGAAATATTTTTTTGATCCGACATCATCTTATGAAAAAGGTCAACCTTGACCCAATAATCTCACCCTTGACCCAATAATCTTGACCCTGACCTGCACAGGTCTGACATAAAATCTGTTTGCGGATCCTGATAGTTCGTTGAAAAGGGTATCCAGATCTGCATTCAAATCTTCAATCTTGAACCTGTACTTGCAAGAAAAAGAGATTTTTTTTTTTTGGGGAGGGGTTTGCCTTGGTCAAACCCCATTTTTGGAATTAACCTTAAATATATAATTGAAATTGCAAAAATGAACAAAGTAAATGCATAAATTCACCTTGCTTGTAAAAGTCCTTGTGGAGGATTTGAATCCTTGAATCCATAAGTATGTATGCACCAATGGATCTAGAATTTAGAATGTGGGATATCTTCAATCAATTACTTGTAGATATCCAACACTGAATCTTGAATGAGTTCTTGAGTATGAAGAGGCTTGGAAGAAGATGGATGGAGAGATCACCAAAAAGGGCACTATGTAGCTTGAATCCTTCAATGGCCTCCCATAGATCTCTTTGATGAGTGGATGCTTGAATGCTTGATTATGGATGAATCCTTGCTTCAAATCTTGCTTGATTTATTTCTTTAAATTCACTTGATAATGCTTCTCAATTTCTCAAGGATGCTTAGTATCGCCTAGTTGATGGTTTATCATGCTTAGAGAAAATGAGAGAGAAAGGCTTCCTTTTATATGAAATTAGGGCACAATCTTCTAAAGAGGCCAACATAGGAGAATTAAATTCCCATTAATTCCTTTACCCCTAGGAGAGGACCTATGTTAAATATAATTTAGGAATCATCGCTTCAAAACCCGAAATAGCCGACTCGAAAGTGAGAATTAACCTTTTCAAAGACCGACATCTGGAAACTGTGGGACCCTAAATTCTGGACCCTGGGTCAAGGTCAAGGTCAACATTGACCTAGGTCAAGGGTGAGGTAAAAATTGACCTACCTCAGGGTCGAGGTTGACATAGACCCAAAATTTTGACCCAGACCCTGAGGTCAAAGATCTCAGATTTACAGTCCAGAATGCCAGAAATTGGCTAGAGAAAGGTGGAGAACTAGGGCAGAACAGGGGGAAAGCCAGGTCTAAATCAGGAACCCATTCAAGGATCTTCACATGACCCCAAAACCACTTACTCATAAGGCTAAACCAGTCTACAATGGAAGTTCTTCCATTTTTTGACTATACAATTACTGGTAAGAAGATCTCCATGTTCATGTTGAACTATATCATTTACCGATATGGGATCCCTCAAACCATAATTATTGATCATGGGTCACCTTTTCAAAATAAATATGTTTAGGATCTCTGTGAGAAGTTTCAAATAAAAAAAAACTTATCTTCATTTTACTACCCTTAGGGAAATGGCCAAGTTAAAGCAACCAACAAAACAATCCTGAAAAATCTTGAAGAAAGTTATCAATGAATCTGGTTGAGAATGGCATTTGCAGCTCAGTCCTGCATTATGGGCATTTGAATAAGTATAAGAACACCAATAGGAGAAACTCCTTTCTCCGTGGTATATGATTCAGAAGAATATCTACCTCTAGAAGTTGAACTCCCATCCCTCAGAATATCATTATAGAATTTCATATCATATGAAGACTACATAATTGCTAGGCTAAGTGAACTAGAGTTACTAGATGAGAAATTCCAAAGTGTAATGAATTAGTTACAATGAAATCAAAATTGCCTTAGAATAAATTATCACAATAGATTCAGGCCACACACATTTCAGGTAGGAGACCTTGTCCTTATAGATAATCAAAAGAATCAAGCACAAAGAATTAACTAGGCAAGTTTGAGCTTAACTGGCTAGGACCATACATCATTATTGAATCTTGTGACAATGGGGCATATCGGCTGGCTACTCAAGAAGGATATCCAATCCCAGGATATATCAATAGCATGCACCTGAAAAGGCTCTATACCTGATATCCCAAGATCAATTGTACATATCTTAAAGATCCTAAAAAACACACAAAAAAATAAAAATTATATATAAGTTACCTTGGTGAAAACCTGGCAAATAGGAACCTTGGTGACAAAAAAAAAAGAAAAAAGAAAAGAGAAACACAATCACCCTTTGGTGAAAACCTGGTAAACATGCGCTATTGGGCAGGTACCTTGGTGAAAACCTAGAAAACAAGCACCAAGTGTTGAAATCCTACTTCACCATCAATGAACTCTAATGATT
Source organism: Thuja plicata (assembly GCA_018584345.1). Taxonomy (NCBI): domain Eukaryota; kingdom Viridiplantae; phylum Streptophyta; class Pinopsida; order Cupressales; family Cupressaceae; genus Thuja; species Thuja plicata. The sequence continues at coordinate 892,737 of MU224396.1, forward strand.
AGCTTGCACTTACTAAGTGCCTATCACTAAGCATGCGAAGCACAAAGCCAACAAGCACAATCTTTTTGAGTATTTATGTCTATCCTTAGTCTATGTCAGTTCACCAAACTGGGGGGCAGTCTTAAAGTCTTTAAAAAATCCTAAAATTTGTATAAAGTCCTGAAAAAATCCTAAAAAGAGCATAAAGTCCTGAAAAAATCCCTAAAAAGAGCATAAAGTCCTGTTAAAATCATTTATAAAGAGTAAAAATTCTTGAAAAATCCAAAACATCAGAAAATGAACTGAAGAAACAAACCAACCAAAAAAAAGATCAAAACACATCAAAATCCTAAAATAAAATCATCTATGTTATGACAAGAGGAACAAGCCGTAAAAAAATCAATCAAATGTCAAAACAATGAGCTTCATAAATTGGCAATGGACTCATACGAATCATCTTTATCAACAATCCAATCTATCATCATTCAAACAATCAAATCAAATCAATCAATAAATTATATTATACAATAACGGGTACACTCAAAACTAGGAAAATCGGTCTTATACGGGTAGTCCATTCATGAAACCAGACACATCCACAATCAAACATCAAAACCAAGCCAATCAAGGAATAGTAAGGTTGTTGACTAGCTCATTCATGTCAGTTTGTTGTCCATTTATCATTCACGATTGCGTTCATATGCTTCTCAAGGATACCACTGAGTGGGGAGAACTTGGCTATGATGGATCATCATATTGTTTTGTTTGTTTGATGTTGTGGAGTTTCTCAATTGGATTCTAGGGAAAGGATGATTCAAATAAATGCGAAAGGCACACATCTAGCAGCCATGCAGTTCCATGATCTAAGCTAATCCCTAGAAAATACTTGAACATTTTTGTCTTTTATTTGCTTGTTGGTATCAAAGATATTAGTAGTATCTAGATGGTCAATATCTGGGTGCATATGTATCTCAATATTTTCAAATAAGGTGCAATCATCAATAAAGGTTGAAACAAAAGATAAAAAAGACTTGGTTACATCAATCATGTTGATCACAATGAGCTTGTTTTTCTTACTAATCTCTCACTAAATTTATTCTAACTAACACATGCATGTACTCAGATACATTGTGCATTTTAGGTTTGCATTCATTTATTGCATAAGAAAAGAAAATAAAAAACATGTGCATAAATCATACATGGTAGATCATATAATCAATGCATCCATCATCAATAACATCATGACTAACATAGGAATGCATACATCATGATCTTATAACAACATAATGTTGTCAACAAATTGACGCTCCTATTGAACCTTTTTTCTCAATTTGTTGAGGGGGGCATAAATCCACCTGGCATCATCGAGGCAAGTTGGGGCAGGATCAAAATGTGAAAATTCTTTGACACAATGTGGCAAGCCACATTGTATCAAAGAGGTGCAAATGGAGACAAAAATGGATAGAATTGCAAGTTCGCATTTAACTACTACTTATTCCTCTATTAATTAAATAGTTCTTTAATTGCTTAATTAATCATCTAATTCTGCTATATCCTAATCTTTTCATCACTTAATCATTTCTTAATATTAATTAAATATTCAATCTTATTTAATTAATTTCACCTTAATTATTTGGTCTTTATCAGTTAATTAAATTCAATTTCTAAATTCCCATAGTTTAAATATTTATCGATAATTATTTAAATTAGCTAATTATATATTCTCAATTAAATTAATAACCCAAAATTAATTTAATTTAATTTCTGACTATTTTCTATCTAATTTAGAATTAATTTTGCTTTCTTCTAAATTGAATTTTTAATTCAATTTTAATTCTAAAAACCTCCAAAAATTAGAGAAAAGCAATTTCATGAGGAAAAGAATTCTGAAAATAAAAAAGAGCTTTAAATCAATAAAATCATCTAATTATCCTCAAAATTGAAAATTGAAAATCATTCTTTTAATAAAAAAAATCAATTCCTTTCTGCAAACTGATTTTCTCCAAATTGATTTATATTATCTTCTTTCTTTTTCTCTTCAAAATAGGAGTTTCTTCATCTTCACTCCATCTCTAATTATCTCGTCCGTTCATTCTGCTTTCACAGGATCAATCTCAACTATCGATCAGTTTGAAATCTCTATAAAAACTCACCTTTATTCTCATTTGAAGGATCCTATTTTCTTAATAGAAATTATCTTATGCAGGTTCAAGTCAAGAAATTGTGTAATCCATCAATCATTTTATCACAATTTCTTGAATCTTTGAAGTCAAAGCGTTGTTAGTATCAACTCTAAGCACCATCAAAACAACGTTTGCATTTGTTTGTTATTCTCTTTTGAATATCTATCATTTTATTATTAATAGGCTCATTCTTAGTAGTTGTTTGATTTATTGCATATCAATTGGTACTACTAATCCCCTTGTTTGGAGTGTACAGAATTAGGTCTATGTACAACAGGTATGTACGGTTCTTCATGTTACCCATTTGTGGTTGGGTTTCTGATCTTTTTTCGATCTTCTGATTGATTTTTTCGAGCACGGTCATGCCATATCACTTATACGTTTGAGGTTGACCTTATTGTATGATCACATCTTTTATTGTTTGCATTGGAGGTTGATCAAGTTGTTTGGGACCTGACCTAATTGGTGTAACACGTTTTCTCAATTATTGGGAAATGTGATCTTTCTAGGTCGACTGATGATTACAATTGCTATTTTAACTTATGGACTTGTTCCTAAGGGATAAGTGATTTTCATAAGATTATCTAGCACAACTTGGCTAGGGTTTGTAAGGGATTTCTGTTCATAATTAGGCATGTATGGCTGACATGTGAGACTGCATGTTGTAGATCTGTTGTAAATGATTTTCTGAGAATAATAGAAGTTGATCTTTCATTCTGTCCACCTTGGCTTGTTGGGTTGTTGTTTTTGTTGTGTTGCATTGGCTTCAAGGATCAAAGTGATCTTTTGAGGTTTCTCTATGCTTGACTGCACCCGTTATAGTACATTGTAATGATAATAACGATCTATGCAACACTCTAACTGTGCAATGGTGTTATGAAACTTCCCTTGAAAAGTTAAAACAATATAAAATTCTCAATTGAATGTGCTTATTTCGTAAGCATATTAAATCAATAGGAGTAAAAAATTTAAATATTTTGTTAGTGTTTGAATTTATGATAGTTGCTTCAAATGTTGCATTTAATGTTCAAAGTATAATGAAGTGGAAGTGCGTGGTTTTTGAATTTTATATTAATTAATTAAATTAAAATGTATCAATTAATATTTGTTCTAATTAAGTAAAAACAAGTTTTACAAGGACTTGAAACCTTTAACAAAGAGTTTAAAAAGTATTACAAAAAAAGTTCAATTGAAACAATGCCTCAGCACCCAGGAAATAAAGCTTTTAAAATAAAAGGTACACAACCTAAAAGAAGGCAAAGCCCAAAAAGAAATAGATGAGGACAACAAAAAGACATGACACACAACAAAGGACAACTAAATACACTTCTAATTAAAATTTGTCAGTTGTAATTAAAATTATGTTAAAATATTTGCTGAAAATTTCATTATTGATAAATATTTTATGTTTGATGTGATTGTACATTTATATTATATACATTAAATTAGATAGATATGAAATTTTAATAAAATATTAAATTACATAATATTGCATATATGATATAGTACTTTTATATTATATATTATAGAATAATATATATTATATATTTTAAATTGTAAATCATATATATTAAAACTATAATATAGTAAATATTTTAGAATATATAATAGTTATATATTATAATATTGTTCAAATATATTGTAATTTATTTTTCTAATATTGCCTATGACAAGTACAATAATAAATTAAGAGATAAGTAGGGATAAATGCAAGCAAGGTTAACAACATGATCCAACTATACACAAAAATGTGACATGTGGATGTATATAAATGCATTAACATTTTCCAAAACTATGCAAAAACCTAAATAGAAAATCCATCTAAGATGTATTTTTTCTATTATAATTGTTGTGAGTAACATGTGCTTGACATATATTTAATTATGTTGTGATCAAAGTTGAATTATCCTTAACATTATTGTAAACACTTGTTTTTCTTGAAAAACTAGAATATACTTCTTTATTTACTTATTTCCCAAAATTCTAATTTGTATTTTCCGTTATGAACTCTAAGATAAATTAATATAGGAGCATCTAAGGGTGTTTGGGCAATTTTGCATCTGATTTATTTTTTCTATTTAATTTTTTGTTAAGTTGATGGCAAGGTCTTCTAACATCAAGTGCAACATACTCTAGGAAATGAATTAAAAACTTTAATTAGGTTCTGTAACATAGTGCTTAAAATGTCAATCACATGGATGGTGTAAAAAATCTAAAATTATGTAAATGATCATTTTTATTTGGCTCATAAAGTATGTAGTGGCTGAATTGTAAAGTACATATTTGATGCCCCTCCAAGCTCTTGTAACTGGGAATTACCATTGTGAATGCAATTACCAAATTGTATGTTGAGGGTTGCAAGAGCATTTCATCGACATGATATGAAAATTTGGCAATGTAGAGTGAGAAATAATAGGCAGGAAAATATACAATTCTTGAGAATGAATGAATGAGTGAAGGATTTGTATTGATGTTCATGAGATCAAGCAGTCTAAGGGACCAAAAGCTACAACATTAACACAATTCTATATCTCTTTCTATGTCTACTCTTCTATTATGAATCTTGACTAAGAAATTTGCAAACTCATGAAACCTTGTCTCCTCCAAAATCTTGTTTAGATGATCCACCTTCAAAAGAGTGAAGTTCATTAAAGAGGAGAAAATTGGAGTTTCAAGAAAGAGTTGCAGAGGAAAAAAATTCACGCTCTAAGTAGAATGATTGGGAATGTACATGAGACACCATTTTGGTGTAGTTTGCTAATATATATAAGATTTATTATGTATTGACAAAGATCTTGTAAAGAACTTCTAGTTTAAATATCACGGATTTTGCCTATATATTAAATATTTATTATTTAATTTATGAAATCTAATTTAAGAAAGAACATTTCTAATTTTTTTCAAAAAAAAATCCTTATTCAAATTGACAATAAAATTATAAATTTATTATAATATTCAGATTCATAATTTATTATACATTATTCTGAAAATAAATCACCATCATAACATTTATTCCAAAATCTATTGATTTATACTTTAGATTGATATTCCTTAGATTGATGCCTTCCTCAATTGAAATGATTTTCTTTTCATATCTTCCATTATGAAGAGAGCCACACCCTTTCACCACTAATGCCCTTTTGAAAGGGTTACAAACCTTCATCCTAATTTCTGCTTTGTTTGATAAACAATTATTAATAAATCGTGATTGTTGCCCTTGTTTGTACACATTCCTTTATATTTAGAAGGCAGTCTTTGATCCTTTCTTTCATTATTATGGTCGGGCTATAATGATATTATTGTGATTTATATAAAATAATTTCAAATGCTGCCCCTTATCTGTTAATAATAAAATATCAATTGTCCCTATACCTGATGTCTCCTTTTCTTATCTCTTATTTGCTGACATTTGATTACTATAATAGAATTCTTAATCATATATTTTTATTTGTCATTGCTATTTATGCCAAATGCCCTTCATACAGTATGTTTACATGGTGCAATTTAGTGTCTTTTGATCTAAAGGATTTACCTCATACTTCTTTTGTAATGGGGCACACCATCTACATCATAAGTAGATTTCAAGGTGTAATGTTCTACACCTCCCCTTGCACGTCGAAGTCAGTGTGAACCACTAGATTGTTGGATGATATCAGATTTGGATACTATTCATGTTTTGTCACTGATCTCAACATATGTTTATGTGGAGAGAACAGACTGGTTAATTGACTGATAGAAGTGTACGGACACTGTATGGATGTTTCAGAATGATCGAAGACAGGGATATGAAGAAGGATGTGTATTGCCCTTATTCCTAAGGTCGCTCGGCTTTATGTTACATATTGAGGATTTTACAATTGTTTTAATGAAAACTAGTGTCTGGACTGTAACTATGATGCTTGACAGAGCAGGTCTGTGTGTTTCGGGTATATCTTATGGTCAAAGATATCGATTATCGTGAGCATGTTGGTGACATCAGCTGTGGCATGTATTATGAAAGAGACCTATTTGGTGGCCGACTTTAGACATGTAGCATGTATTATGAATTGTGAGCGTGGATTGCAGATCTTGGAGCATAACTTATGGATTGTATTTGATGTTTACTTGTTATAGGTACCGTGTGTACCTTAGAAAGGGGTTAAACAATTATTTGTATATTGGAAAATCCTAATTGACCGACCTAATTAATTATTTGTGTATTTAGAAAGCTTAATTGGCCGACCAAATGAATTATTGTAATAGGGTATTATGAGTGATCTTTTCTTTTGGAAGATGTGGTAGAGATTGATAAGGAAGAGAAGTGAAAGCTACGAGGCTGGTTTTGCTGCTGGATGTAGAGCATAGTTTGTGATAAAGATACTTCATTGGAACTGACCAAGAAAAGATAGTTTCTATCAGAACAGTTCACTGGATTGTATATTTTCTATATACACTTGTTCAGATTGTGAATCCTTGAGGGTGGCTTTAACCTTCTTTGGGCAGTGTGCTTGGGTAGTGAGCCTACTATTTTTCTTGACTCCTAACAAGGTCTGTCTCCTAATAGGGACTGTGTACTGTAATGTTGTAATAAGCTCCTAACATGGCTAAATATTTTAACAGGGATAATATACTCTCAGTACATTATTTATGGGTGCTAATTCCTACCGGTGTTTTACCTTTAACAGGGTTTCCTTGACAACAAGTATTGTGTTATTGTGTTGGCATTTACTGTGGTATCATTTGCATTGCAGTTTTGGTTTATAAATTTCAAAGTGTAATATTCTATATCACAACTGATTCACCCTCCCTCTCAGTTGTCTTGTGGACTGTTCAAGGATTAAAATGGAATTTAATGCAGCTAAATAGAATATGAACAATGAAAATGCTGGGTTGGAGAAGCTACAGCGAAGGAATAAGGGGGAGAAAGATGGTAAATTGCATAGGAGAGTAGTGAAAATGGAGATATGCTATGACAAGGAGTAGTGAAAATGGAGATATGCTATGAAAGGGAGTAGTGAAAATGATGCGCAAGGTGATAAGAAGCGCAGGAGAAGGGGTGCGCACAGCAAGAGGGCGACTTTTATACACTGCCAAGGGAGAGAGCAGCTTGGAAGAGCTACGAGGGAAGTGAGAAGGGAGAGATAAGGAGGAGTGTATAAAAGTCTATGCAATGAGGGTGGGAGACAAGTGGGGAGGGAAAAATGTAGTAAGGTAGGGGAAGAAATGAGAGGGGTAAGGCTGCAAAACACATAACAGTACGCCAAAAGACTAATATGCCCTATGCAAGGAACCAATATGCTGCGAGAGGGTAAGGACTGGAGGGAGAGAATTTTAAAATATAAGATTGACAATGAAAATTTGTAGTTTTAAAACTATAAACAGAGGTAAATGCAATTTGATATTTAAAAAACAATCAACTTTGAATTTATTAAGCAACAAACATAATATAATAGCAGTTAGATTAAAAAACATCAGATAGATATATAGATATATTAGATTTATGAGAACCAGAGTTAAATATTGGCCAAGACAGTGATCAAAAGACGTAGAGAGACAAGGTTAAAAAGTAATAAAAATAGCAGAAATTAAAATATAACCAGATTAAATGCTGACTAAAACTGAGATATCTAAAAAAATGCAGAGAAATATGCTGCAAAACCTACAAGGAGTTAGATTTGATTTGAGTCGCGCGAACTATATATATAAAAATGTGAAAGTCTAAAGGACATGACATTAATTATAAAACCCTTGTGGTTGGTCGACATAGGGTGTGATACTTAGAACTAGATAAACAAGGAAGAAATTTTTTTTTGGGTTTAGCTGAGAACTGACCAAACCTAAAAAAACTTCAAAGCCTACAACAAATGTTAGTTCGTTAAAACTTGTAAACACTCAAACAAGGATTATTAGCATCTCTGATACTATGTAAGAAATATTAAAAAATAAAAAGAGTTTAGGAAAGAATCCAAGAGAGTGAGCAGAAAAGAAATATTTTATCATAACCGAATGAATGAAAGATGTTTCAAAAACTATCACCAAGATCATCAAATCTCTCCAAGATCAACACAATGAGACAATATTTTTGAAAGGGGAAAACTAAGAAAAACCCCTTGTGAATATAATATAAATGAGGCTCAAAAGCCTAGATAAGGAGAGAGAAAGTGAGAAAGAAGCTCATTACAACATGAGAGAGCAAGTTTGAAAATGAGAGAAAATTCTGAGAAAAACTACTTGTGAGAACCATGTGAGAACCTTCAACTCCTAAGTGTGTGTAGAGACATCTCCTATGTAACTCCTATGCCCTATGAGTGCCACATTCACATTAAGTGTGTGCCAAGTGTGAGAATCCTCTTAAGGAGGAATATTTAATTTTCTTATTAAATGAAATACAAAAATGTGACATGTCGTCCCACTTGGACTAGAAGAAAAGAACAATATAGGATACCTTGGTTTATCCTTTAATTACATATTTCACCAAGGAAATATTAATTTCTAACACCATCAATCATTTTATCATAATTTCTTGAATCTTCCAAGTCAAAGCGTTGTTAGTATCAACTCTAAGCACCATCAAAACAACGTTTCAAGAGAAGAAGAGATAAGAAATAGAAGCTTCAGATATTGAGTTTGCATTTGTTTGTTACTCTCTTTTGGATATTTGTCATTTTATTGTTTAAAGGCTCATTCTTAGTAGCTTTTTGATTTATTGCATATCAATCCGTACTACTAACTCCCTTGTTTGGAGTGTGCATAGTTAGGTCTATATAGTAGGTATGTACGATTCTTCATGTTACCAGTATGTGGTTGGGTTTCTGATCTTTTTATGATATTCTAGTTGTTTTGTCAAGCGTGATCGTGCCAGCTCACTTATACGTTTGAGGCCGACCTTATTGTAGGATCACATATCTTATTATTTGTATTGGAGGTTGATCCAGTTGTTTGGGTCCTGACCTAATTGCTGTAACACATTTTATCAATTATTGGGAAATGTGATCATTCTGGGTCGACCGATGATTGCAATTGCTATTTAAGCTTATGGACTTGTTCCTAAGGGATCAGTGATTTTCATAATATTATCTAGCACAGCTTGGCTAGGGTTTGTAAGGGATTTTTATTCATAATCAGGCATGTATGGTTGACATGTGAGACTGCATGTTGTAGATCTATTGTACATGATTTTCTAAGAATAATAGAAGGTTGATCTTTCATTCTATCCAACTTGGCTTGTTGGCTTGTTGTTTTTGTAGTGTTGTATTGGCTGCAAGGATCAGACTGGTCTTTTGAGGTTTTTCTATCCTTGACTGCACCAATTATAGTACATTGTAATGATAATAGCAATCTATGCAAGGCTCCAGTTGTGCAATGGTGTTATGAAACTTCCCTTGAAAAGTTAAAATAATACAAAAATCTCAATTGAATCCGCTTATTTCGTAAGCATATTAAATCAATGAGAGTAAAAAATTTAAATCTTTTGTTAGTGTTTGAATTTATGAAAGCTACTTCAAAAGTCACATTTAATGTACAAACAAAGTATCATGAAGTGGAAGAATGTGCTTTTTGAATTTTTATATTAATTAATTAAATTAAAATGTATCAATTAATATTTGTTAGTTGTAATTAAAATCATGTTTAAAATTTTTTTGCTGAAAATTTCATTATTGATAAATATTTTATGTTTGTTTGATATGATTATACTTTCATATTATATATATTAAATTAGATATATATTAAATTTCTATAAAATATTAAATTACATAATATTGCATATATGATATAGTACTTTTATATTATATATTATAGAATAATATATAATATATATTTTAAATTGTATAGCATATATATTAAAAATATAATATAGTAAATATTTTAGAATATATAATAGTTATATATTATAATATTGTTCAAATATATTGTAATTTATTATGTTTATAATAATAAAATATAAAAAATCGTATCTCATAAAAATATACTAAATTGTAAATTAAAAGTACAATTTCATAAAGGGATCCCATAACACATATTTATGATTGGTGGAAAACAATTCACTAATTGTGTACAATTGCGGCAAGTACAATAAGAGATTAAGAAATAAGTTTAGAAATAAGAACAAGCAAGATTAGACGTATATAAATGCATAATCATTTTTCAAAACTATGCAAAAACCTAAATAGAAAATCCATCCAAGATGTATTTTTTCTATTATAATTGTTGTAACATATGCTTAACATATATTTAATTGTGTTGTGATCAAAGTCTTAACAATATTGCTGAAAAACTAGAATATACTTCTTTATTTACTTATTTCCCAAAATTCTAATTGGTATCTTGCATTTCACCTCATAAATATAAAACCTTAGCTCATGTCAATATATATTATCCTTAAATTGTTTTTAATGCCTTCCGTAAGGATTTCCCCAAGAACTGCGTTATAAACAGTTGTAAGAAGTTTCTCCACCCTAAAATGCAACTTGTATGTCTCTCTATTTTATCACTAATTTGTATGTTCCCTGTAAATAAACATTATTAATTGACCGGATCTAAAGAAGCATATTCCGAATATGCTTTTTGATTCCCTGAGTTTAGAAATTTTTTAAAGATTTTAAAATAGAAAAATATAATGACAGGCCTGCGGAAATTCGAAAGCTCTAAATATGAGACACTGATTACAGAGACACCGAAGGCATCGCTGTTATCTTTTTTAACTTTTTTGGATGAAAAAAATTATCAACTTGTTTAGCATTAGAACGTATTAGATGATTAAAAATACGAGGAGAGGTTTTCTTTGCCTGGTTCTTTCCTACCAGTACTAGTTTAAAATACTCTAGACAATGAATTAAAAACTTTAATTAGGTTATGTAACATAGTGCTTAAAATGTTAATCACGTGGATGGTCTAAAAAATGTAAAATTATGTAAATGATAATTTGTATTTGGCTCATAAAAGTATGTAGTGGCTGAATTGTAAAGTACATATTTGATGCCCCTCCAAGATCTTGTAAATGGGAGTTACCATCATCAGTGCAATTACCAAATTGTATGTTGAGGGTTGCAAGAGCATTTCATTTCATGACCATGATCTGAAAATTTGGCAATGTAGAGTGAGAAATAATAGGCAGGAAAATATACAATGCGTGAGAATGAATGAATGAGTGAAGGATTTGTAATGATGTTGATGAGATCAAGCAATCTAAGGGACCAAAAGCTACAACATTAACTCTATTTCATATCTCTTTTTATGTCTACTCTTCTATTATGAATCTTGACCAAGAAATTTGCAAACTCGTGAAGCCTTGTCTCCTCAAAAATCTTGTTTAGATGACCCACCTTCAAAAGAGTGAAGTTCATTAAAGAGGAGCTAATTGGAGTTTCAAGAAAGAGTTGCAGAAAAAAAAAATTCACATTCTAAATAGAAGGATTTGGAATGTACATGACACACCATTGTAGTGTGTCATGTACATTCCAAATCATAACATTTATTCCAAAATCTATTGATTTATACTTTAGATTGATATTCCTTAGATTGATACCTTCCTCAATTGAAATGTTTTTCTTTTCACATTTTCCATTATGAAGGGAGTCGCACCCTTTCACCACTAATGCCCTTCTGAAATGGTTACAAGCCTTCATCCTAATTGCTGCTTTGTTTGATAAACAATTATTAACAAATCGCCATTGCTGCCCTTGTTTGTATTAAGAAGGCAGTCTTTGATCCCTGCCTATAATGATGTTATTGTGATTTATATAAACTAATTTCAAATGCTGCCCCTTATCTGTTAATAATCAAATATCAATTGTCCCCCTATACATGATGTCTCCTTTTCTTATCTCTTATTTGCTGACATTTGATTACTGTAATAGAACTCTTAATCATATATTTTGATTTGTCATTGCTATTTATGCCAAATGCCCTGCATACGGTATGTTTAAATGGTTCAATTTAGTGGCTTTTGGTCTATAAGATTTGCCTCATACTTCTTTTGTAATGGGCACACCATCTACATCATAAGTAGATTTGAAGGCTACATTCTTTTACACTTTCAAGGCTTTCTATCGAGTTGGTATGACTTTTAGAATGGTTGTTATGTGATTCACACTTGTTAGGATCAATGTGGTCGCATATGTTAGATTTTTTATTTGATTTAAGAGTAAATCTAAAAGAAAATTCTTGTGATAAATATAATTTTTGTTTTTTTATAGATGAATTTTCAATGATACAAAATGAGATGAATGTCTTTTTAATGAAAATATAATATCAAAGTGTAGAGATTTATGCAAACGTAACTTAGGATCGAACAATAGAATTGGTCTAGTGGCTAAATATTTAATTTTAATTTTTTTAATGTATGTGGAACAAGATGATGGATACTGGATGGCCTCACACTAATGGAGAGGATTGAGTCAGATAGGCATGATGAATAGTTGTTTGATAGGATTAAATTATAGACTATTATAGAACTAGTGATCAAAATTAGAAAAACAATTTAATTAGATTAGGATTGTACTACATAAGAACAAAGTTAAGAAATAAGCATAAGTCTAACCACGACAAAACTCTATGTGCATAGGTGCAAATATGCATAAAAGAAACCATTTATAGTTGTATAAATGCGTTAAGAAATTGCCAAATCTAGGAACAAAACTAAATGGGAAACACATGAATGATGTATTTCCTCATTATATCTTGCTACCACTTTGAGGTGCATATTGATATCTAAATATGAATAATGTATCTCTAAGAATGTAGCATTAACTTGGATAAAGATTCTTATTCTATGTTCCTTTGTTTGACACAAGCTCTCTCATTAATTATTTTTGATAAGTATAAGCAGCCAAACAAAGGGGCTGACACATTCTCTCTCATTAATTATTGCATGGTAAGGGATATAGTATTCCTTTAGTAACTTCTAACTTGCAAGATAGATCAACTACAAAACAATTAGAACTTTAGTGATCATCTATTCCCCTAATTCAGTTTGGGGTGATTAATTGAAATAATACCTTGATAGATGTAGATAAAAAATAATGATGAGAACATATCCATCACGAAATAATCATAAACATAATTATAATCATATGATAAATTAATAATAATTGATAAGTTCGTAGGTATATAATAGCACAAAAGTGATAAACTATACAAAACATAATTAGAACAATACATCTTGAGAACAATACATCATGAGAAACATAAACGAACTAGATATATGATTATAGATAGGTGCAATTTACGCACTATGGTCATGATGATGCTAATGTGGTTGAATGAATGGTAAAAACATATGCAAAAATATAATAAATAGTTCTAATATGTCATCCACGAATAGAACACACATATGATAGGATCAATAGAATAAATATGACCAAGATAATGATGATATTGTCCTCTATGATGAAGAATACCAATGAAAGTACAAAATAAAATAGCTAATATAGCATTCATGATAATAAACACAGGTAAGATCAATGGTGTCAATCTAATATTGATATCAAATTTAATAGGATAAATGGATTATGTTAGGAACCTGTGTGTTCCTTCTGTTTATTTTGTTAGTGTAGTGTTGTTGGACGCATATGCTTTGTAAGTCATCCCGTGAGTATATTTTATTATCCCACATGCATAGGTAGTAATACTTTTCTAGATTGTATTTAGTATATAAGTGTGTGTTGAGGCCTTTGAATGGTATCGACGAATTTATTGTATTGAGCTTGCTCAAATGAGGTTACCCCCTCAAAGTGGCCCGCGATCAATAGATTCACTCTGAGTTCTGCTGTTGCTCTATATTTATGTTATTTCATGCATTTTCATCAGACTGTTGTAGGAGGTTCCTCTCATCGAGTATCATAGCACTTTCTTGGGCTCGCTGGGTGGAAATTCTATCAAAAAAAATTTCCGTCATGGCCTTTAGGTTCCTTTTTCTTGCATTTGGGTTCATTTCAATTTACAAAAATTCTTTTTATTGCAGTACTTAATTTTAGTTTTTAGTGTCTGAGTGATTTTCCTTGAGTCGATTGTTTAAAAAAAAAAACTGTTATATGGTTGTTACACGTACATGAGCAAAAATCATGGAGGAGGAACTTGCATCCCTCAAGGCCAAAATTCAAGATCTGGATGACGAATTTCTCAATCTCACTCTTCAACATTTAGCCATGTGAACCGAAACCATTCTGGAGACGCTGAGTTCTCTTCTGACAATTTTCGTGGACCGAAGCTTGATTTTCCTTGCTTCGATGGTGCTGATCTGACTGAATGGATTCACAGGGTAGAGCAGTATTTCAGCTTGCATAATACTCTAGATATCAACAAAATCCCGCTTGCATCTTTTCATTTGGAACATGAAGCTCTTCAATGGTTCCGTTCGTACATCAACCCTAATACCAGACAGAGTTTGAAAAATTAGCTAATCACAAAGAGGGATTGTTTGATGAATTCTTTCGTAGTTTTTTTGTCAGTGGTCTGAAGGATGCACTTCGCTCTGAAGTAAAAATGTTCTGGCCCACTACAATGCTGGAAGCCCTTGGGTTGGCTAAGTTAGCAGACGACAAGATTAGTGCTCTACAACGTTCCAGATCCAATTTTGTTCCATTCAGAAATATGGGTTCTCCACACCCTCAAGTCACGCCAGCTCCCAGAACTACTCCTATCAAGCACTTGTCTGAAACAGAGATGTGAGCCTGACGAGAAAAAGGGCTTTGTTATAATTGTGATGAGAAATGGTCCCGGGGCCATAGATGTGTTCAGCAAAAGCTCTATCTCTTGGATGTGGATTCTCCACCTGAACTGGAAGAGTATGTAGATGCTCATGAAACAGTAGATGATGAGGTTGAGCCTCAACAGCCTAAACCTCCTTCACCAGAAGCCCAACCAGAGATATCTATCTATGCTTTGGCAAGAGTCACTACCCCACAAACCATGCAGGTCTAGGGTTTCTTCAAGAAGATCCCTCTTACTATACTCATTGATTTTGGTAGCACGCATAACTTCATTAACTCCTGAATAGCCAATGGAAAACAACACACTTTGAAAGGATTACAGTCGGGGTCTCTCAGCATCATCAGTTCACATCGTATGGAAAAGCTTCTTATGAAGAATTCACATGGTGTCATTACTCAGCTCCATTCCATTCAGATGTAGCCATCAGCGGTCTCTAGTACTCCTATAGATCTACAAAATTTTTTGGATAAGTATTCAGGTGTATTTGTTGAGCCTGTGGGATTGCCCCCTTCTCGCCCAGAGGACCACCGTATTTAGCTCCTTCTTGGCAGCGTTCCGTCCAACATCAGGCCCTACCGCTACCCATTTCATTAGAACACCAAAATTGAGATGCTCGTTCGTGACTTACTGAAGCAAGGTATTATTCACCCTAGTACCAATTCCTTTTCTTCTCCAGTTCTGCTTGTCCGCAAAAAAGATGGGTCCTGGCGACTCTGCATTGATTTTTCAGCACTTAATCATCTCACCATAAAGAATAAGTTTCCCATTCCGGTTGTTGATGAACTTCTTGATGAGCTTCATGGCGCTCATTTTTTCTCCAAGTTGGATCTTCGTTCTGGGTATCATCAAATTAGGGTTAATGAGGAGGATATCCCTAAAATAGCCTTCCACACACATGATGGTCACTATGAATTTTTAGTCATGCCCTTTGGCCTCACTAATGCTCCTTCAACATTTCAGGCAGTGATGAATAAAATATTTTGTTCATACCTCTGGAAATTCATTCTGTTCTTCTTTGATGATATCCTCATATATAGCAAAACTTGGGCTGAGCATCTCCATCATCTGGAGCTCGTAATGAAACTTCTCTATGATCATCAACTCTATGCGAAACAGTCTAAATGTGTGTTTGGCCAGGAGAAAGTGGAGTATCTCGGACATATTGTTGCACACCAAGGGGTTCGGGTGGATCCTACAAAATAGATTCCATGAAAGCATCCTCACACTCTCAAGAGCCTTCATGGTTTTTTGGGGCTGACCGGCTATTACCACAAGTTTGTCAAGAATTATGGGAAGATTGTAGCACCATTGACAGCTATGTTAAAAAAGGATGCTTTTACCTGGACCCATGTTGCTGAGAATGCATTTGAACAACTGAAACAAGCTATGTGCAGTACACCTATTCTCGCTATGCCAGATTTTTCCAGGACCTTCACTATTGAGAGTGATGCTTATGGCAATGGACTGGGTACTGTTCTCCTTCAAGATGACCATCCTATTGCATTCACTAGAAAAATCCCTTTCTGGTAAGAATCTAGCCCTATCTACTTATGAAAAATAAATGATGGCTATTTTGCATGCTATACAGAAGTGGCGGCCATACTTCCTATGGAGTCATTTTTGCATCAAGACAGATCAGCAAAGTCTGAAATACTTCCTGGGACAATGAGTATCCTTCCTTGCACAACAAAAATGGGTCAACAAACTCATGGGATATGATTATGAGATCACCTACAAAAAGGGTAAGGACAATATTGTAGCAGATTCTCTTTCTCACATATTTGATGATCAAGCAGCTATTTCTATGCCAATTCCCAATTGGTTAGAATATGTTTAGCAGGGCTATGTCAGTGACTCTTCTTTATCTCAAATCATTCACCAGTTGACTAATAATCCTTCTGCTGTACCACATTACTCTTGGGATGGTGCTTCTCTCTGATACAAGGGCCATCTAGTGCTTCCTCAAAATCCAGATATGCAACAGGGTGTCTTTTATGAACTCCATGCCTCTCCTTTGGCAGGGCACTCTGGATTCCTCAAAAATTATGAGTGGGCAAGGCGAAACTTCTTTTGGAAAGGAATGAAACAAATGATTCAATAGATGGTGGCTGAATGTGATACCTGCCAACGCCACAAGGGTGAAACAACCCTCCTTCCTGGATTGCTAGAACCCTTGCCCATTCCTACATGGATTTGGACTGATATTTCTATGGATTTCATTGAAGGGCTTCCTAAATTAGGTGGCAAGATAGTGATCTTGGTTGTGGTTTATCATCTCTCCAGATATAGTCATTTTTGTGCCCTCAGCCACCCCTATACAGCCTCCTTAGTTGCACAAATCTTCATGGACCAAATCTTCTGTCTTCATGGCCTCCCTCCTTCCATTGTCTCAGATCGCGATGCAAATTTTACTAGTCATTTTTGGACTGAATTTTTTCAGAAAACTAGCACCAAATTGAAGATGAGTTTGGGTTATCACCCACAAACCGATGGTCAGACCAAAATTTCCAACAAATGCTTGGAAACTTATCTTCGCTGCTTCACTTCTGAACAACAACATCAGTGGGCCAAGTGGCTTCCTCTAGTTGAATGGTGGTACAATACCTCTTACCACACTGCATCTAAAATGACTCCATATGAAGTGGTTTATGGTCAGGCACCTCCAGTGCTCCTTCCCTACACTCCCAACAACTCACCAATCTAGGCAGTTGACATAGTTCTCCGCACCAGGGATCATATTCTTCGCACCTTACAGGGTAATCTTCACATGGCCTGAAATTGAATGAAACAACAGGTAGATCAACACCACTTTGAGCACTCATTTCAAGTTGGGGATATGGTTTTTCTTCAGATCTACAACCATACAAGCAATCCTCTCTGAAGCTTAAATGGCATCATAAGTTGGCCCCAAAATTTTATGGTCCATATAAGGTTCGACAGAAGATTGGTCCAGTTGCTTATAAACTGGAACTTCCTCCTTCCCGCATTCATCTAGTATTTCACGTTTCTTGTCTCAAGCAAGTTCTTGGTACCAACGTCAGAGCCCAAACCGCTCTCCCTGAAATGGATAAGGAAGGATCCATTATTCCTGGAGCCTGAGGCAATCCTTGACCGGTGCACTCGTCATCTTTTCTCTCGATCCATCTCTGAGGTCTTGATTCAGTGACATGGAATGCAACCAGAGGATGCTACATGGGAACCCCTTCTTCAAATTCAGCAACAATTTCCACACCTTAAGATTTGAGGACAAAGCTTTTTTCTAAGAGAGAGGGGATGTTAGGAACCTGTGTGTTCCTTCTATTTATTTTGTTAGTGTAGTGTTGTCTAACGCATATGCTTTGTAAGTCGTCCCGTGAGTATATTTTATTATCCCACATGCATAGGTAGTAATACTTTTCTAGATTGTATTTAGTATATAAGTGTGTGTTGAGGCCTTTGAATGGTACCGACAAATTTATTGTATTGAGCTTTCTTGAAGGAGGTTACCCCCTCGAAGTGGCCCGCAATCAATAAATTCACCCTAAGTTCTATTGTTGCTCTATATTTATGTTATTTCGTGTATTTTCATCAGACTGCTGTAGGAGGTTCCTCTCAGATTAATGGTATGTAGACTAATATGATCTAATATTAATGACATGAAGCCTAATAGTAGGAAAAACCCTTAAATATAGAAATTCTAATATAATAAATGAAATTTATCTAGATAATAAAGTATTAAAAGAGAAATCAATGTGATAAGGGAAGGAATCATGATACGTCTAATGTAGGATAAATATGATAAAGATATGATCACGAGAGTGTGAAATATAGGATCAAAGTAATATTATAATGTAGGATAAGGGTCAATGTCATAAGGGAAGGAATCATGATACGTCTAATGTAGGATAAATATGATAAAGATATGATCACGAGAGTGTGATATATAGGATCAAAGTAATATTATAATGTAGGATAAGGGCCAATGTGATTAGGGAAGGAATCATGATACGTCTAATGTAGGATAAATATGATAAAGATATGACCATGAGAGTGTGATATATAAGATCAAAGTAATATTATAATGTAGGATAAGGGTCAATATGATAAGACATGGGAAAACGTCAAAACATGTGATGTGAAAATGTGGGATCAATGGATAAGAAAATGAACAATGATGTTTGTTAGTGTAGGGATATATAAGTATCAGTGATTAATGTTCAAAGTTAGAAATAAACAATAGGATGCCATAACAATGTGTTCTTCACAGAAAAAAGATACAGATATTTTATCATTTGTGATAGTACACATGGGTAAAAGCACAATAATCTGTCACCCTTTTACAAAGGAAAAGGACAACAACACAAAAACTGTAAAACTTTAAGGGCACAAAAGTCACATTTCTATTGAGAATTTGAAGATGATGTAAACTGATGAAATGTGTCAAATAGGATGAATTATATGCCTATAATTTAAAAAAAAAAATTTGAACCAAAATTAATATGTTTTTTGAATTTTTTAGGTCTATTTTTCATTTTTTGAAAAAACTGTAAATCAGGGAGATTACTTCCCGCAAAATCATTATAAGTAAAACATTGTTTTTTCCTCCAATTTCATAATATGTTTTAGATGACATGTATAGGTAGTGCAAGAAAAAAGAAAAAAGTGTTTTCGATGTATAGTTTGCCCGTTATAAGTATTCAAAGTCGAACTTACTTGAAATCAACAGTTTTTGTCTCCCACCATTTTTGTCCTATCAAAACTATACCAAAAACCAAATAAATTACATATTATTGAAGATAACTCTCTTCTCTAGTGTTATCTATGATTTTAAATTTTTTTTGAATTGATTTAGAATTTTTTTATATTATCTGAAGCAACGACTTCTGAAAGCTTTAATAACCTACATGTAGTTTTTAACAAATTTGTTCAATGTTTTGTAGTCGAAACAATATAAAATTTATATGTCAAGAATCGTAGTTCCGAGATCTAGAAAAGGGCACTTTTATTTTTTTGACATTATCTAGTTTGAGCAGAGAAAAAACCAGCAGAAGTGCAAACTTTTGGATTTTTTATGTTTTTGGAGGTTTGGCTGCCACATGGCATGCCACCTAGGTAGACTGGGCCAAGTGGGACTCGGCCCAGTCAAACTTGGCCGAGTCCTATTGGCCCTTCCATTGGCTCACGCACGAGCTGACTTGGCCACATAGGTGCCATTCGGTGCCATGTTGACTCGACCGAGTTTGACTGGGCCGAGTTGGACTGGGCTGAGTCTAACTCGGCCGAGTCAATCAAATTGTCCTAAAAGGTGACAGATTATTGTGCTTTTACCCACATAAGATACAACAATATGAGATAATCATGGTGATGCAGGTTCATAGAGGCTAGGTGTAGGTGTCACAATTTCTTTTCATTAAACATTTATTTGTAAAGTGATTTTTCTTTTGGTAAAAATGGTATAGGGGTATCTCACTATGATTCTTGAAGTCTTAGTTTCAATTATGAAATCTAAACTATGCCAAAATGTTTTAATTTTATCTTCTTTCCTACTTGATTTCAGTCCAAAAAAATAAACTCCTAAAATAACACGATTTGCAAGAACCAATACATTTTTTTCTAATTAAAAGAAACGACATAAAGAATCAATGTACACTTGCAAATAACGAATTTATACTAGGTAGACTTGTAGAAATTAAATCTATGCCAAGCATACTTATAGAAATGAAATCTACGCTATTTTAACTAGTAAATATGCAATGAACCATATAAGTCTTCTATGATTTTAACTAGCAAATATGCAATAAACCATATAAGTCTTCTATGAATTAACACCAACTACTATTAGAACAAGTGCCACATAGTGGCCTGCACTTGTTGTAATTATTTATAATTATATATGTAAATTTAATTTTAATTTTATTATAAATATTATTTATATTTTAATTAATAGTAAATAAGAAACTTTGTATAAAATTTTAAAAATAATATTTAATGAATTATTTTTGTATATATTATGATTTCATCTGTATAGTTATAATTGTAAAGATTTAAAATATAGTTATAAATTTTAAATGTAAGGTAGAATTTAAATAATAAATAAAGAGTTACTGAAATACTAAAATTATATAATATAGCGTATATGATATAGTACTTTTATATTATATATTATAGAATAATATATATTATATATTAGAAATTGTAATAATTATTTATAGTACATATATATTAAAAATATAATATAGTAAATTTTTTAGAATATATAATAGTTATATATTATAGATAATTGAATTTTTTAATGAAAATAACATGTTTATAGTAATAAAATATAAAATATAGTATCTCATAAATATGCTATATTGTAAATTAAAAGACCAATTTCAAAATAAATTAAATGATATATGAATTATATATTAGAAAACTATGGTTAAAAACTATCGAAAAAAAATAAATTTGGGAAGCGTCCGAAAAAAGGGGTCCTATAAGACCAAATCAATTGAACCAATCATAATTGAAATAAGTAATTTATAGAATATATTTAATTCATAAATAAATATTTAAACTTTTCAAATAGTTGAACAAGAAAAAAATAGTGATTTATGATTGGTTCATTGGTGTAAAATTAATTCACTATTCATGCACAACTGAATGCAATAGTATATTGCCTACGACAAGTACAATAAAAACTAATATCTACTAGATGTAAAAAACCAAGAACTAAGCAAAAACTAACAATTCTTATGAGCATGGTTCAGAACAAAACATAATTAAGTTGATAGAAAAACAAACAAACAGGAACTGAACCAGCAACTAATGATCACCTCATCCAATTTAGTTTTAAACAGTCTTTGAAACAAAGAATCAAAACATAAATTCTTTTGCCCATCAATATCCACCTTGATGCTTGATTAAAATTTTCAAACCATAGTACACAATCATATAATTACTCTTTTGTATCCCAAATAGGATCCACCTATTGCATACCCATTGTTGGGTATAACCCTCTCTTGCCATCATCTGGGAAGGCATATATTCTATTGCATCCAATAGAAGTTCTGGTGTGATAATTATTCATACCTAATATTGTTGCCACTCTCTAATAATTGTAACAATGTTTCTTGCCCTGGTAAGGCTCCATCTAACATTTCCAAGTGAAATTGGTTGTCCATGGAATCAAATTGTGGTAAGGCTTCATCTAACATTTCCAAGTGAAATTGGTTGTCCAAGGAGTCAAATTTAGTTTCAAAAGCAACATGAGAAGCTGGTGGTATGATGGATTCTATGCAAATTATGGGGTTAAAAGAGGGTGGGCTAGGGTTGACATATTTTAATATTATGGGGGTTAAAAGAGGATGGATTAGGGTTGACATATTTTAATATTATGGGGTTAAAAGAGGGTGGATTAGGGTTGACATATTTTAATATTATGGGGGGTTAAAAGAGGGTAGACTAGGGTTGACGACATATTTTAATTTTGAAATTTTTTTAGTTCAGTGTTTTTTACTTTTAATTACATAAATGTAAGTGAAATGTATCTAATTATTCGAGTATGAAAAATTAAGATTATAACATTCTAAATGAAGCTTTATTAAGTATCAAATTTGTTATTGGACATTTTAATTCATAGCATTCTTAAAGAGAATATTTATTTTTCTCTCTCCTTAAAGAATACTTTGATTTTTATCTAAGTTGATTTCCTTTAAGAACATAATCAATTTAGATTTTGTACCATCAAATATTTCCATAAAATTAGTTTTCCAATGCAATCCATTTCATAGTCTTCTACCATTACCTCATTTGTAGTATCTTCAAGAAACTCACCTCCAACTTTCTCCATAAAACCACCAGGCAAGCTATTTAAGATCTTAAGAGCAATAGCAGTCACTTGGCATTTCATTGATCCTCGTATCAAAATCTTCCTTTAGTAAATTTAAATAGGTTCAAAACTTGAACATTTCTATTTTTCTTTCTAAATTGAGTAGAAAAACTTGGAGTCTTATTATATGAATTGTTCTTAACATAAATAATTGGATCATTTAACTTGTAAAGTTTATTCAAATTTAAAAACTAATTGATAATATCAAATTCAAATTGAGAACATGCAATTAGAATTTTTTTGATAACACATTATAAAAAATAATTGATTTAATTGAGTAATGATTGTAACTACTTAAAATAATATAAAATATGATTATATGTCATGAATTTATCAAACACATGAGAAAATAGAGTATATTGTGAATAAATTATTTCATAGATCTTTCTTCTATCTATAAGTAATTTACTTTTATTTTTAAATCAAAACAAACATAAGTTATAATTTCTTTGGGAAATTATACCCTTTAAGGTTCAATTTCCCTTGTATATCCAATTTAAAGGGTGGGATCTTCATGTGACATTCCTAATGGCATGTCTTCTCTAAAATATACAAAACATAAAAAAGAAATATCAGACCTACTTCATCAAGTCTACACATTATAAGATAGTATTATGAAAAATAAATGCAACAACAATATCAATCTCTATATTGTCTTTCTAACCATGTATTTTCTTACTACAATTTTAATACCTTAATATTTTCATCTTTTTTTTACTAGTGCCTTCATTTATTTCCAAATACATATATATCTAGTTTTATAGTGTCATTTCTACTTACATCTAAATTTGAAATAAAGTCTCTCTTTATATTTTAGACTTCATCTATGCACATTAAAATAAATAAACATAATTTTAATTATTTTTATCAAAATTAAGATGGGAGCGCAAACAATTTTCTATTTTTATGACATGCCCACTTTAAAAATTAATTAAAATTATATATTAAATTAATAAATTAAAAATATGCATAAACTATGTGTTGTGAACTTACTTTTTAGCAAAGGGATCTATGAAATAGTTAAAAAAATCAACATTTTAGAGGAAGATGACGCAAGGCAGCACATGAACAACTAGGGACAAAGGCATGCCTAACTATCCAACCACCTTGCGGAGTAAACACAATGGAAGAAAACAACACAAAGAACAACACCAAGGAGAGAAGGAAAAACAAATATCTTTATTGGTTCATCCAATTACAACATACATTCCCGACTGTGAGGCCTTCAGGGTTACGACCAAAAAAATCTAGAATTTTTTATCTTCTACCTTCTCATATCATCTTCTATCTACTTTCTCTACTTCTAGCTCTCTAACCTACACATAGATATCTCTATTTATACTTTCCAAAGCGGCTTACAAAATATTTTGGACTATTACAAAGATGGAAAGCCGACCACAAAACATTCTGCACACATCCCAAGACAAGATCCTAATATTAAATGCACAACCTCAAATTAAATACATAAGTCAGCTCCAACTAGAACCAATCAAAGACAAACTTGGTTGAAAAGAAGAACCTAGTATCAGGCTCACTCGAAACAGGAAAGAATGCTCGGCCAACACTAGACAGCTTGACACATACAACTTGGCCAACACTAGACAACTCGGCACAAACATGAATGCTCAGCAATACTGCAACTTAACACTTACTGGCAGAATGACCAAAGATGAGTAGGAGAGAAAGGAAACCTAGGATGCTCCTACATCAAAAGCACACAACACTCTTATATTTTTATTTATGAGAAAAATATCATTAGGCTGTATGCTTCTCCTATTTGGTCATCTTAATCATTTGTACATTCCCTTGGATCAGGGAGAAAGTGAACTTATGGCTTAAATAGAAAATTTACTTATACTCACTTGTCCTACAAGCCTTAAGGGCTATCTCCTTTTGGGTGGGTACCCCACATGGGTCTCCATCCACTTTGTCCTCTCCAAGGAATTAAATATCATTTTCTTCCCTTTTCCCATGTACTATTGGAATGTGGACAATAAATGCATTTATGGGAAATCTTCTCCACACTCCAAAGTCCCATCACCTTCAACCACCTTGTCCTTTGCTCCCCTCCTAGGTTGACACTTTTTGATCTCTCATGAGAGGGACCAAATGAATCTCCACCCTTGATCCTCTCCTTTTTCATCCAAGCCCTTCATTTCTATTCCTTCCACACTTAGCCAAAATTCACATTCATTCTCCATTATGCAACTACAATCTATCAAGTTCATCTTTGAGAACATTTGAGCACCATTATGCTATCAAATTTTTTGTATCAATATCAAAGATTCATTAGAGAGGGAAATCCATTACAATTTTGGGATGGGGATATAGGTATAGGAAAGGTTACTGAGAGGGGGGGTGAATCAGTAATCACCAAGTTAACCTTAAATCACAGTCCCAAATATTCTTCAAATAGACAGCTTAGTTAACCTATGACAATATTATCAGTTATCATAATATTAAACATCCATGCAACATAAAGTAAACATTCATACAACATTAACACCAATATTTATCTCATGGAAACCCGATTAGGGAAAAAACCACGGTGTGAGATCAGTGCCCATAAATAGTTGTACTCTTTTGAAATAGGCCCGATAAAGAGCTTGACCGGTTAAGGGTTACAAAATTACTGTTAAATACTACCCAGTTATGGGATTTCCCTAGAGACCTGCTAAAGTATAATACCCTGTTAGGAGTAACCCGGTTAGAGGATTTTAGACACTCTTTTGAGAATGCCACCTTGTGAAAGGATTTACAATAGACCTATTAGGGTCACCCGATTAAGGGATTTTACTGTCACAATTTTTAGAGTAACAACCAATAAAATGATTTGTAGTTTGCACTAATTCTACTATATCAAATCCAATAAATTTCCTCAACACAATAACATACCATTCTAATCCTCTTATTCAAATGTGTATCCTCTTTTGTGATCGCAACAATCCTTGGCTGATTAGTTCCTATGTTCTACTGATATCCTATCTTCTTCTTCATCATGATACCAAACTTCTTCTTGTATCTTCCTTAAGTAGACAATCTTTAATCGTCAAAACCATAAACCTAGATCTAATGATCATAAATTCATCATTTTATTAAATCATTTTCTTGTTCTTTCTTCTTGTCGAATGCGTCATGATTTTCCCTTTTAACCAATAGTTGTTGGCTTCTGATAGCTGACCTCCTTATGCCAATAAGTCTTCCTTCTTTCCAATAGTTAATACTTTGTTATTTGACATCAATGAAAAACAATATAACTAATCTAACCTTTTCATCATCCACTTAACTTCCTTATCAACTAGAGTAGTTATGCCAACAATCTCCACCTTTGGCATTGATGATAAACTTCTAGTGATACACCATTGTCTGCATCTTTACTCTCACTTCTCTTCACTTCCTATTCTTTATTCTCCCCCTTTGATAGCAATGCCAAAGAAGATCAAACTCACTATATTGTCTTTTGATTTTGTACCTATTATGGTTTGCTTTCTTTTTCCTTTCACTTGCCTAGACTGCTCCCCAATAGAGTAGTCTTCCTATACATGAATTCATATTTAAGATATTCTGGTAAAATGTTATGAACTGATGTATACTGCATCTCTGTTTAGTTAATATCCAATAGGGGTAGGACCCCTAGTTTACCTCTTAGATATTCAAATCTCTCCTTAGGTAGCGGTTTAGTGAATATATCAACAAATTTTTCCTTTGTAGAAATGTATTCCAATCTTACCTCTTTCTCCTATACTCGCTCCCTTAGAAAATGATAATTTACAGCTATATGCTTAGTATTTGAATGCATTATCGGGTTCTTTGATATATTAATGGCACTTTTATTATCATAGTGTATAGCAAAAAGTCTTCAACTTTCTCATGTATTGCTTCTAATATTTTTTTTATCCATAGCACTTGGTGATAATTAATGGAAGAAACAACATACTCAGCTTCAATTGTAGATTGTGAAATACAATTCTACTTCTTGCTTGTCCATGACACCAATCTGCTTCCCAAATAAAAAGCTCATCCACTTGTGCTTTTTCTGTCATAAAACTCTAGCCCAATCTGCATCTCTATATGCTTGAAGATTAAAATATCCTTTCCTTTCATACCATAATCTATAAGTTTATGTTCCTTTAAGATGTCTGAATGTCCTCTTAACTACAGTCATATGTGAATCTTTAGGATTAGATGAGAATTGAGCAACTATTCCATCTACGTGTGCAATATCCAGGTCTGCTATGAACAACATACTGTAGCTTCCCAATCATTGATCTATATAATATTTCATTTACTTCCTTAGAATCATCATCTTTTGATATTTTACAACCAGTTACCATAGGTGTACCGACAGGTCTTGAATCTTCCATTCCAAAAGTTTTCAATATCTCCTTAATGTATTTAGACTGAGTTATGTAAATATGTTTTTGCATATGTTGTACTTGTAAACAAATAAAGAATTTTATTTCTCCAATCATAGACATCTCAAACTATTTCCTCATTTCTTCAACAAAAGATTTACAAAGTGAATAATTTCCTCCAAAGATTATATCATCAACAAAAATTTTAGAAATCAAGACTTTGTCTTCACTTTCAGTTTTCAAATACACATTACTATTATCACTAGTTCTTTCAAATCCAATCTTAACTAGATAAGAATTTAATCTTTCATACCATGCTCTCGGTGCTTTCTTCAAACCATATAATGCTTTATGCAATTTGCAAACCAAATCCTTACTTTGTTCAACAACAAATCCTTCAGGTTGTTCAATATAGACTTCTTCTTCTAATATTCCATTGAGAAATGTCGATTTAACCTCCATTTGATAAAATTTAAATCCTTTATATGTTTCTTAAGTCAGTAATATTCTGACTCCTTCCAATCTAGCAATGGGTGCAAAATTCTCTCCATAAGCTAGTCCTTCTTCTTGTGCATAACCTTTGCAAACCAATCTTTCTATATTTCTTATTACTTCACCATTCTCATTAAGTTTGTTCCTGAAAACCCACTTAGTACTTATAACATATTTTTTTAATCTTTAGGCCTTGGTACTAGCAACCATGTTTTATTCTTCTCAAACTATTTAATATCTTCTTTCATTTCCTATATCCAGTATTCATCTTTTAGTTCATCTTTTACCAATCTCAGTTCCATCTCCGATAGTAGACATGTAGTATCCTTGGATTTTACTTGACTTCTGATTAATAATCCATCACTCCTATCTCCAATTATATCTATCAAGTTGTGATTAATCCTTATATTTCTTAGTGTCCGGTTCCACATTTTGAATTCGTTCATTTCTATTACTTGTTTCACCTAGTGGCATTGCTATTAATGATTGGGTGCTATCGGTACCTGTACTTGCTTGTTCTGTATCTAACTTTTCAGGTTCAAAGTAAATAAATTCATTGTATCCTTCTAGTTTCTTTTCACTGTTCTCTTCATTTTGTTCTGAAGAATTTATCAATCTTTACATTTGCGCTTTCAATTATCTTATTTGTCCTTTTATTCAAATGCTTGAATGCTTTAATTTTAGTAGAGTATCCTATAAATATTCCTTCACTTTTACTATCGAACTTTCTATTTCTATCATCTTTCTTAATATAACACTTGCTTCCAAAAATTCTTAAATAAATAACATTAGGTGTTCGACCATACCAAATTTCATAAGGTGTCTTGTTTGTCCCTTTCTTGAGTTGTACATGATCCAGTGCGTATACCGAAGTACTAACAAATTCTCTCCTAAATTTTTGTGGAACTCCTCTTTGATTTAGCAATGTTCTAATGCATTCTAAAATATATCTATTTCTTCTTTCTGCAATTCCATCATGTTGAGGTATTCTTGGTGTAGTCAATTGTCTCTTGATTCCATGTTCTTCACAATACTCATTGAATCCATTAGAAGTAAATTCACCACCTTTGTCTGATCTGAGACATTTCAAAGTTTTTCCAGTTTATTTTTCAACTCTAGCTTTATACATTTTAAACATATGAAAAGTATCTGATTTAACTTTTAAGAACATTACCGGCATCATCCTTGACTATTCATTGAAAAAAAATATAGAGTATTTGTCTCCATGATAGCTCTATGTACTTATAGGTTTGCACAAATCTGTGTTTACTAAGTCTAAGATATGTTCTATAGAGTAGACATTGCTTGAGAAACTTGAACTAGTCATCTTACGTAACTAACATTCTTTACATACTTCATTTTCTTGCTTATTCAATATTGGTATACCTCTAACACTTTTATTCTTGCTAACCTTTACCAGATTATCAAAGTTCACATTAAACAATCTCTTATTCCATAACCATCTTTTTTCTACTTTAGGAATTAAACAATGACCAATTGTATTATTCAGTTTAAAAATATTACCTTTTGTTTGTTCGCCGATAGCAATCAGTTTTTTATTCTTTCCAAATATTTTGCATTTTCTATTACCAAACTAAAAATTGAATCCTTTTTTATTCAACTAAGACACACTTAACAAACTATATTTCAATCCATCAACCCAGTAAACATCATCTCAAGTGATATCATTAGTTAAAGCAATAAAATCTTTACCTTTGATTATGCAGGGAGAACCATTTCCAAATCTAACTGAACCTCCATCACATTGTTCCATGGTTATGAATTTATCCTTATCTCTAGTCATATGGTGTGCACAATCGTTGTTAATGATCCAATCATTGTTACAATTCACACTTGAAATCAAATCTTTATCTTCACTGATTTCAACGTTGTTGATAGAGGGATCTTCTTTTATAGAAACAAACACTATTTCCTCATCATTATCATCTCCATTACTATTGTATTCATTTCCTTCTTCTTCTGTGATGTAACATAGATTTTTGCTCTTTTGAGTGAAATATTTGTACTTCTTGTATTTGTCTTTCTTTTCTCCATCATGTTCCTTTTTTGGTTTGTTTGGACATCTATGCGTAAAGTGACCGATTTGTCTATAATTCCAGCATGCAATAAGACTTTTCCCTTTATATCTTCCTTTACCTTTAGGAAATATCATAGCAATCAATGCTTTGAGTTCTTCCAACTCTTTCTCCTCAGCTGCTATTCCTTCACATTCGTCAGAGTCATAAAAAATAGTCTTTCCTTTTCTAGATTATCCAACATTAGCAGTAGCTTGAAATGCAACTTCAAGTTAGTAGGTTGGCTATTGTCAAAATTAATTAATTCAAATGATGTAAGCCTACCAATAAGTGAATCAATTGTGGTCTTACTCTTATCAATTGTCCTTAGCTCTTGTATAGAAGAAACTCTAATAGCATATCTATGTGGAAGTGTTTTGAGCATTTTACTTACAAATTCACTTTCTTCCATCTTTCCACTGGATCCTTTAATGAATGAGACAATTTCTTTTTATCCTGGTTCCATATTGTGCAATGGTTTCTTGTTCGTGCATATTCATTTCATCATATTTTCCTTTTAGTCCATCAAAATTTTCCTGTAAGACATGTCATCTCCACCATGTACTTTTACTGGATCTTATCCCAAATCTTCTTTGCTAAAGGTAGATCTTGTATATCAACATACTCAGAGTTGTTCAAGGTGCGTGCATGCAAGCTCTATCATCACGAAGTTATGAATCAAATTCTCTTTCTTCTGTGCTTCAGAAAGTATACTGGAAGGTTGTGCATATTCATTGGTGAGATAATCTGTTGCATTATCTGAGAGTCTTGATAGTTTCAATTTCATCCTACTTGCCCACATTCCAAAGTCATCCTCATTCTTATTGAACTTAGGTGTGTCCTTCCTATACATCTTGAGATCTTTTCCCTAAGCGGTTAAGCTTCCAAATCTTGGAACCAGTGCTCTGATACCAATTGTAGGTATAGGAAAGGTTGCTAAGAGGGGGGGGGGGGGGGTCTGANTAAGAGGGGGGGGGGGGGGTTCTGAATCAGTAATCACCAACTTAACCTTAAATCACAATCTAGAAATATTCTTCAAACATATTTACCAATTACAGCTTAGTTAACCTATAACAATATTATCGGTTACCATAACATTAAACATCCATGCAACATAAAGTAACAATCATACAACATTAACACCAGTATTTATCTCATGGAAACCCAATTAGGGAAAAAACCATGGTGTGAGATCAGTGCCCACAAATAGTTGTACTATTCTAAAATACACCCAATAAAGAGCTTGTCTGGTTAAGGGTTACAAAAGCACTCTTAAATTATACCCAATAATGGAATTTCCCTAGAGACCTATTAAAGTCTTATACAGGCTATTAGGAGTAGTCTGGATAGAGGATTTTAGACACTCTTTGGAGAATACCACCTTGTTAAAGGATTTACAATAGACATGTTAGGGTCACCCGATTAAGAGATTTTATTGTCATAATTGTTAGAGAGTAACAACCAATAAAATGATTTGTAGTTTGCACTAATTCTGCTATATCAAATCCAATAAAGCTCCTTAACACAATAACATACCATTCCAATCCTCTTGTTCAAATATGTATTCTCTTATATGATCACAACAATCCTTCACTGATTAGTTCCTCTATTCCATCGATATCATGTCTTCTTCTTCGCCACAATGCCAAACTTATTGTCTCTTCCTTAAGTAGATAATCATCAAAACCCTAAACCTAGAACTAACAATCATAACTTCATCATCTTATTAAATCATTTTTCCTTTCTTCCTTCTTTTCTGTTGCGTCATGATTTTCCCTTTTAACTGACAGTTGTCGGCTTCCGATAGCTGAGCCCCTTATGTCGATAAGTCTTCCTTCTTGTCGATAATTAATACTTTGTTGTTTGACATCAATGTCAAACAATATAACCGATCTAACCTTTTCATCATCCACTTAACTTCCTTATCAACTAGAGTAGTTATGCCAACAATCTCTCTGTATGCCAACACGGGACCCATAGGGGATTGAATGATGACATCACTTAAAGAGTTGATATCCAAGCAGTGGACTACTAGTGACCAAAGATAGAGGTATGTTCATTATCGTGAAGGATGAACAACTAGATGGTGGTGGTGGAGTAAAACATCTCTCAAGTTGAGAGGATGTGGCAACCTAGTAGCGAGTCTAAGTGAGGGATTGTTGAGTGTTACTTGGTTGTGCTACTTAGGCAATATGTTTGTGGTGCATTGGTTATGGTGGTCAACATAGTTTAGAGAGGGTGATGACACCAAAAGAAATTCCACTAAGAGATTGAATGGTACAATAATGTTACTAATAGTTGAAGTGCCACTACAAAACCAAAGAGACTAGCAATTTTAAGACCCAAGAGGGGTGCGAGGCTACAACTTTAGTCATGAAAGGTGTCACACCTTTAGGTTACTACAATAAAGAGTTTCATGTGCTCAAACAAAAAATAAAATTATATTTTATCTTTTTAATTTAAAAAAAAATATTTATATTTTTCTTATTAAACAAAAAAATGATATAAGTTTTTTAATACATCCATAGTCACTCAGGTTATACAATTTAAACTTAGACACCCAATCCAAATAAAACCTATTGCTCCAAATTTGGCTAAATTGGACCAATTTTGTAACAAACCACATGTTTCTAGCCTATAAAAATGCAATCTTGATGTCCTTTTGCGTCAAAGTTCTCTTAGAGCCTATTTAGTTTTAAATATATATATAAATTCAAACCCTACAACTAAACTTGCACTACATTGACCTAACAATGTTTAATTGGGATGATTGCAATAAAATAGGTAAATTTTTCATCTAAGGCTTCCTACAACAAGTTAATGAGAACCAATTTGACCCTTATAAGTGCAACAAAATAGTCATTTTTTTCCTTTGAAGCCTTGTACAACAAGCGAATGATAACCAATTTGACCTTTACTAGTGCAACAAATAGTCATTTTTTTCTCTCTCTAAGACTTCCTACAATAAGTGAACGAGAACCACATAAATTCACCATAATATAAGCTTCAAAGAAAAATACTAATCTCTCAATAGAACTAAATTTTAAATTTTGACTAAACTACTATACTTTAATACCATGTTAGATTTAATAAACCAAAATGACAACAAACTAGATCTCCTAAAACTACAAATGGATTAACAATAACATAAATTTACCAGAATATAATGATCGAGATATGTAATGGAAGAAATATCGTATGATATGCAGGGTTTAAGCTACACAAGATAGGGTGACAAGCACAAGATAGGGTGACAAGGTTGCAAATGCCCTAGAGGAGAGTAGTTAATTAGAGCAGTGAAGTATAAGAGTCAAAGTGCAAGATAACTCACTTTGATAATCAAGTGAACTCAACTTGACGAAAGATGTAACACATGTAACTACTGTCAATCAAAGAAACACCATATGATCTTATTTCTTAATAATAAATAAGGTATAACACATAATATGCTACTGCTTCTTATTATCATTCTAATTATCCTTATTCAATACGTTCTTTTCTTATGAATCTACGATAGAAACCCATACAATGCATGGCTTCTTCCCCTGGTTCAGATTCGTTTATAACATGTCTAGAGATGGTGGTTGAAGAAGTTGGAGATGCGTCTGAATACTTTGGCTCACCTTCTGCTTTTGGAAATATGATTTTCCCTTCACAAACAATAATTACCTCACAGAAATGTGGGGCATGCCTGTATACATATTCAGCTTTGCTTGGTCCCTTCTTCTTCAGTTTTCTGACTCCATACCAAAAATATGAAAACCATTAATATTGGGTTCCTAGAGTAGAAGCCATTAATCAAATAACAATTCAGTTTTTGTTCACAGTAACTTTAAGATTGTCCATACCTTGTCATAGGATGAGTTGCTGGTTTTGTCCCCATAACAAGTTTTGAAATGTTGTCTACTGATATCAATTCTATCAGTGACTTATGAGGCATATCGCTTTCAATCAAAATTGTTTCTGTTTTTACCTGTATCGAATTATATTTCAACATTTAATGATATTAAAGATATTATTTCAAAATTAGATTATGTAAAATTTTAATATCAGCAAGTTCAGCGAGTAATATTACTATTCTATCTACATATGAAAGTTGTTCAATGATCAATTACCTTGGCTTCTGAGCACATATCCAGATAGTTTTTGAGTAACCCTGATCTCTTGACCTCTTCCTCTTTTATATAGTTATCCCACATGTCTTGTGAGACTTGATATCTGGGAAGCTTTCCAACTGTTTTTACAATGAATATGAAAAATAATCTGATCAGTTTTGATTGTTTAAGGGTTTTAGTTTTTGCCAAAATTGTAGAGAAAAAAAGCATATTAAGTTTGAAACCCCACTATAATCTGAATTGGGTTGAACTAAAATAGAATTGGCACTATGACCTTCCCCATAAAAGAAATTTTAATTAGAAATAGTTGGTGGCCTTAAGGAAATCTTGTATTATCAAACTATCCAATCCATTCTGCAAATCACAAGTGTAAAGGAAAAAAAATGATAAATTTTAATTAGAAATAGTTGGTGGCCTTAAGGAAATCTTGTATTATCAAACTACCCAATCAATTCTGCAAATCATAAGTGAAAAGGGAAAAAAATGATAAAGGCAAAAGAAGTGTGAAAACTACATTAAGAGCTGAGTTCAGTTGAACTAAAACAAAATTGTAACCTTTTCAATTGATTCAGGAAAAATATGATTTTAAATAGAAATAGTTGGTGGCCTTATGATTGTTTCTTATTGCTAGATAGAGGGAGCCCTCCTATAACCCCTCGGAATGACAGAGCGAGTCCACACAATGCTCTCA
Organism: Thuja plicata; assembly: GCA_018584345.1. Taxonomy (NCBI): domain Eukaryota; kingdom Viridiplantae; phylum Streptophyta; class Pinopsida; order Cupressales; family Cupressaceae; genus Thuja; species Thuja plicata. The sequence continues at coordinate 927,166 of MU224396.1, forward strand.
CAAACTCCATTATTGATTGTGTTGGCTTCAACTAAAACAGATTGGGTACCCAATTGATTCAGAGAAACATCTTCAAGTAGAAACAGAATGGGTATGCAAGTGATTCATATTGATGGTACCCAATTGATTCAGAGAAATAACTTCAAATAGAAGTAAACAAAAATAATTGGTAGTCTTATGATCGTTTCTTCAAAGAGAAGTAAACAAAAATAATTGGTAGTCTTATGATCGTTTCTTAGCTCTAGATAGAATGAACCCTTCTATAACCCTTTAGAATGATAGACCAAGCCCATCGCAAACTCCATTACTGATTGTGTTGGCTTGAACTAAAATAGAATGGGTACCCAATTGATTCAGAGAAACAACTTCAAGTAGGAATAATTTGTGACCTTCTGATTAATTCCCACAATAGAAATCTTGCATTATCAAATCAACCAATGAATCCTTCAAGTCATAAGTGAAAAGAAATAAAAATAGAGTATTTTAACAAAAGCATTGAGACCCACCTGGAGATGGAATTGACTTCAATAGAGGGAAAAGATGAATGAGAATTACAGTGTCTCCTTCTTTAACAAGATTATTCAAAGCCCATTGCAGTGCACAAGGGTCCTTCCCTACTGCAACATATACTTGGTTATCATCCATCTTCTCATCCATGCATATATCTTCCATTACTTCCTCTATCTCACAGCCTTCATTTTGAACTTGGTTGAATATGGCAAGCTCCATTATCTTTTTCCAATCCTGGTTCTTCAGAGTCTCCTCAATCATTTTGCTCCATTCTTTACTATGCAATTGCTCTGAACCCATTTTCTTTTCCTGGTCTTCCATGCTTGAAATCTCCTGAATTTTTCTCATTCTGATCTCCTCTCTCTTCTGATTTTTGATTTCTTCCAATCTCTTAATAACATTATTGTTATTATCTTGTGAACTTTGGCCAGACTCATAATAAACACTGCCTTCCAGAGGAATGGGAGGGAAAGAGAATTTAGAAGTCAGCATGGTATGCTATACTGTCAACCAAAGAAAACTCTGGAAAATGGCAAATATGGAACCTTAGCTAATGTCAATATATATTATTCAATTTCAAATATTCAAATTAAAAAAAATATTTTTGGCAGAGATACTCTGGAATATACCACACATTGTACCATCCCTGCTGATTTTCCAAAGAACATAAAGAAATAATCATTTTTATATATCTGATTAAAGTTTCCCCAGCTTAAAGTGTAACCTGAATTTCTGTCTATTTTAAAGATTCTAAAAATTTGGTAACATTGTGACTAATTTGTATGTTTCTCCACCACAAAACATATTAATTAAATCGGTCTGAAAAAAGCATATCCCGAATATACTTTCTACCTCGGTTGTATATATTTCTATCTTTATCTACACAATAAAAGTATTGAAATGTTACTATTAAGATGGTTATTGTTTTAAAATATTAAAGAAAAATTACAAAAAAAATAATTATTGTTAAAAAAAATTAAACAGTTCTTTAGGTTAATTAGGTAAATAAATATAATTAAGCATAAATTAAATTTGAGAAGTAGATGTGGTTTAGATGGAATGATGTATAGATAAGATTCTATTAAGGATATTATATTTTTACAATTCATATTATTGACTATTATTATTTTTCAATTGGATTGTGTGGTAGTTTTTGCATCAATATTTCGGATCATATTTTTTGATCCATTATTAGGATGAAAGTGTGATCCAAAATCCAAAATATTGATGGTAAAACTGTCACACAATCCAATCAAGAAACAATACACTCAATGTCAAATTAGATAATGTTAAATAGTAAGTACAATTAGGCCATAAATAATAAATGAAAAAACAGATTGCTAAAGTTCGTATACTAAAGAATTGGGTTGGGTGTTTATATGAGTTACTTAAACTTCACTGTAAATGCAATTCAAACTTCTATTCAAATGATAATTAAATAGCTTTTGTATCCCTTTTATTTCTTTATGAATATATTGTGAATATACAACCTTCTAATTAAATTCTTTTGTATGCAGATTGCTGAATACACTATGTTCAATTTGAATATGTTTCAGCCAACGATTGTTTTGCATATATGTATAAGTAAATGTTATAAGTCATGTAAATGATAAGTCGTGACTCATTAATGAGTCACGTCTTATCATTGACGTGACTCTTCATAACAAACAAGTCGCTATTAATACAAATCGATATTGAATCGATATCACATAAGCCAATAATACTATCGGTGATAACATAACAGTTTTGATATTTAAACCGAATTGTAAGTCGATAGTTAAATATATAAATCGGTGATCATCAATTTATCATTAATGATAATCGATGGTTATCGATCTAACACTAATGATAATCGATGATCATCAATTCATTACTCATGATAATCTATAGTTATAAGATGAGAATATTTTTAATTAAAATATGTATATGGATATATATTAATGTATATATAATGATAGATATCATTATTATATATATTCATATATGTATTATATATACTCATTTATATATTTATCTTATCGACGCTATCATATTTAACACTCCCTCTTAGCTAGGGAAGATAAAGCATCTAATGCATCTCATTTCTCATAAGAATATATATACCACCTTACTTGTGAATGTAAAATGGTATAACATATCACTTAACATGTGATACCCAGTTTTACATATCACCTAACATGTGACATGAGGAATCACCTAACATGTGGTACCAAGTTTTACATATCATCTAACTGATGATATAAGGAATCACCTAACACGTGATACCAAGTTTCACATATCACCTAACTCGTGATATGAGGAATCACCTAACACATGATACCAAGTTTCACATATCACCTAACTCATGATATGAGGAATCACCTAACACGTGATACCAAGTTTTACATATCACCTAACTCATAATATGAAGGATATAATATGCTTGAGAACATTACATTCTCCTTATATACTCATATTATGGTATATGCACTGACATTACATCACATAATGTCTACCATAATGAATCATGGCACATCCATGAATCAAGATGATACCAAGTCAACATGATATCAACATTACAAGATCGTCACCTTATAATGTTAACTACAAGTGTTCGTTAAATAAAAACTTGTCACTTTTTAGCAATGTACACAGGATGGGTGGGCCCATAAAGTCATACAGTCACACATATGAAAAAAGAAGTTTACCCATTAAACATCTTTATTATATTATTACAAATCAAAATTTTACATTTCAACCATACCAAGATTTTTCTTAAAGTGATCAACTTTCACCTTTGGGAGTGGTTTGGTAAGGATATCTACTATTTGATCTCCTGTACTGATATATTCCAACTCGATCACATTCCTTTCTACCATGTCTCTCACATAGTGGTAAGGAATCTCTATATGCTTAGATCTGTAATGAAATACTGGATTCATTGATAGCTTGATGCAAGTCAGGTTATCACAGTGGATGATAGTCAGTTATAGTAGTTTGTCAAATAATCCTACAATTAGTTTTCTGATCCATACTACTTCTCTAGCAGCCATTGATGTTGCGATATATTCAGCCTCTAGAGAGCTTTGTGCCACTGACAATTGTTATCTTCTAATCCACGATATCATAGCTGATCCTAAACTGAAGCAACACCCTGAGGTGCTCTTTTGATCGGTCACACTTCTACCCCATTCTGAGTTGGTGAATCGATGAAGATCTAAGACAACCTTTTCATATTTGAGTCCATAATTTAGATTACCTTGAAGGTACCTCATTATATGCTTTACAGCCACAAGATGTATTTCCTTAGGCTCACACATGAATTGGCTCAAAGCATTCAGTGCATAACAGATATCTGGTCTAGTGTTGACCAAATACATCAATGATCCAATCATCTATCTGTAGAGAGTGGGATCAACTGACTAAGAATCTACTGCTTCTTCCTTCAACTTGTGAATATTTGTCTCCATGGGTGATGACATCGGTTTGTAGTTCATCATGCCAAATCTCTTCAATATATCAATGGTGTACTTTCCTTGGTTTAGAATAATGCTATCTGATTTCTGCCAGACATCTAAGACAAGGAAGTGGTGCAATATTCCTAAGTCCTTCATGTCAAATTCTGAGGCTAGTTCCTTCTTGCACTGATTAATGAGATGATCCTCTCCTATAATCAACAGATTATCAACATATAATATTAACATTAACATATCACCTTTTCTTTTCTTGAAGTAGAGGTGTGGGTCTGCATCATTTTTGGAGAATCATAATCTCATGAGGTAACTGTCAATTCTCTTATACCAGGCTCTGGGAGCCTACTTAACTCCATAAAGGGATTTCTTTAACTTACACACAAGTGTTCTTGAATTATGGATCTCAAATCCTTCAGGTTGCTCCAAGTAGACCTCTTCTTCAATAGTTCCATTTAAGAATGTGGTGTTAACATCCATTTGATGTACTTTCCATCCTTTGGCATTTGCAATGGCTAGAACAACTCTGACTAAAGTATATCGGGCAACTGGAGCAAAATTTTCTTCATAGTCAATTCCTTTTTTTTATGAGAAACCTCTGGCTACTAACCTTTCTTTGTACTTTTCTATACTGTCATCTACATCATGCTTGATTGTGAACAACCATTTGGAGGAGACCATTGATTTCTCTTTAGGTTTAAATATAATTTCCCATACATCATTCTTCAGGATGGATTGATATTCCTCTACCATGACATCTTTCCATACTTGTTGTTGAATAGCTTCTGAACATTTGCAGGTTCTGACTTTGAGAGCTCACTCATTAGGGCTACATAACTAGATAATCTTGTGGCTCTTTTACTATCTCTAAAAGTTTGGAGCTTCGTAGGACTTTGCTTCTTCTATTATCTTAGTTTCCCAGAGAGGTATCTTCTTAGGATTTTTCAAGGATGTGCTTGATTCTTCATTTTCTTCTTCCTCAGGATACTCCCTCTGAATCTCAAGAGCGGTTTCCTTTTCTAGTTCTATGGGAGAAGTTTGGATTTCTAGCTCAACAGAGTTTCTAGCTCTTATGAATTCTATATCCTCCTCAGAAATTACATCTCTTCTTCGTTCAATCTATTTCTGACGAGGCACATGTACTCGGTAATATTTTTAGGTTCATTGTAACCTACAAAAATACCCTTTCTTCCTAAAGGTTCTAGTTTTGTTCTTTTCTCTTTGGGCACATATATGTATACAGGACACCCATATATCCTTAAGTGATTGATATTTTGTTTTGTACCGGTGAAAACTTCTTCAGGAGTTTTATTATCAATATGAGAGTGTGGACATCTATTTTGTATGTATACTGTAGTATTAGAGGCTTTTGCCCAAAGATAATTTTCTATGTTTTTATTAAGAAGCATTGCCTTGGAAGCTTCTACAATGGTTCTATTTTTCCTTTCAGCAACCCCATTTTGTTGTGGATTGTAAGGGAAATGAAATCCCTCTTAATCCCAGCATCTTTACAAAATTCTTTAAACATATGTGATGTATATTCCCTCCCATTGTCTGTCCTTAAGGTTTTTATTTTTCTTCCAGAGGAGTTTTCAGTAAGGGATTTGAATTCCTTAAATCTTTTAAGGATCTCCTTAGATTATTTACATTTTAGGAAATAGTTCTAGGTCTTCCAGGAGAAATAATCAACAAAGATTAAATAATAAAGAAACTCTCTTAATGAAGGGACAGACATGGTGTTAGAGTAATAGTTCATTTGTCTTTATAATTAAATCTATTCGGTTTAATTATTAAAGTACACTATTATTCTATTCACTTAAGCTTGTCATTTGTAGGTGCATAATAATTAATATGTTTATTAATTATTAAATGCACAAACCTAGCTTTCTCCGGCTTTTGGGTTTCTCACCTTATAAGCCACTTTTGTAATTATTGTAATTCATTCTTTTGGGAAATAATAACTCTCTCTCACTCCGCTAAGATTTTCCAAACCCTTGCCTCTCTTTCACAGGTTTCATTTCAGCTTCAGGTATTTTTCATGTAGGTGTTCTTGGCATTTTGTGGATTTGTGTTTCTCAAATCCTACATGGTATCAGAGCCACCCTGTCGCTGCCTAGGTTGAAGGTTTTTGAAGCCACGATTCAAAGATGACAGCCACAGCTTCTCTAGGGTTTTTTCTATCACTTTGAAGGAGGCACCTTTTTCTGGAGTCATTTGAGAAAAAATAGACTCCGCCATTGCGTTTAGAAGGCCTGGGAGAGTCGAAAAACATATAAAGTTCAACTATTTTGGCCTCTGTGACTACAGGCAAAAATTTCTGGCATATTAGGGCTGTACGGGCTCGAAAATCGAGAAAAAAACCTCAAAAAATTTCAAAAAATATGCTTTTTTACGCACTTTCAGGTGCTGCCAACACGCGTCACCAATGCGCCACCCGCGCGCCGCTGCTGGCCAGCGTGCCGCCCAGCGGCCACTGCGCCGCTACCCGGGCCCGCGACCGCCCGCGCCTGACCCACCCACCGCCGCCTCCCCGCCAGGTCGCTGCCTCCGTCGGTGTCGCCACCCACGGGCCACCGCCGTGCTGCCAATGTCCTGTGACAGCCATTAGGCCGTCAAATTTATTCGCATGACTGGTTTTTTTCCAGTGAGTATGTTTTTGGAGGCACTTGTGGTTTTTTGACCATATCTTGGGCATACAGTGTCCTTTTTTGGAAAATGAAATATCGCCGAAAAGGTGTTTCTGAGACGGACATAATGATGCTGGTTTTGTTCATTGATTCAGCCATTTGAGTTTCTATTTTTAGCATTAAAGTAGAGGTTTCATTTTCCCTTCTACTCTGCATCCGGTGTTCAAGTTTTTCTCTAGTTTTCTTTGTGCTTTCAGTAGTTGATTATTTGCTGTACGGGGGTTAGAATCATAATTTTTGGGGGGTGTCTTTGCTTTCTATCATTTACTTTCATAAATCGACCCTTCTACTTCCGTCTTTTTTCTTCTCTCAATGTTGGACCCCTCTGTGGCCCGACTAACACCGCATAATTATCACACTTGGAAAGCACACATGACCAGGCTACTCATGTCACGTGGCTTATGGTCATGCCTAGATGAACAAAAACCTGTCCTACAGTGTCCTTTTGAGATTCTATAGCACAGGAATAAGATGGATGAAGCCATGGGCTTGATTGCACTAAAGATTTTCGACAGTCTCCTCTTTCACGTGGATGGTTTGACCACTCCTAGGGCCATTTGGAGCAAGTTTTCAGATTTGTTTGGCACTGTAAATGAGTTTTAGGCACTACAGCTTGATGCAGAGTTGACTACTTTGACACCTACCAGCTTTCCCACCATTGAGGACTTCTTGATGAAGTTCAAGTCTCTGCGCTTAGTTTTGCAGGGATGTGGGAAAACCAAGACAGATGATGAGTGTATCTTCTTGATACTCTCAAAGTTGTGAGGACAGTATCAGATCTTCTCTTCCACTTTCTACTCCACCATGGATGCTTTGGGTGCTAGGCACACCATGCCTTCTTTTGAGACATTCTATGATCGGTTGACACAGGAACAGGCAAAGATCCAACAGATGGATGCTTCTAGCTCTTCTAGCCAAGCATTGGTTGCTTAGTCTTCACAGGGGAAACCAAAACAGAAAGGCAAACCGAAGAAAGATTCTGTAGGCAATGAGTCTTCCTCCAAACCTGCACAGAAAAATGATTCAAAACCTCAAGCTAACCCTTCCAAGGGTAAATCTTCTTCGAAGTCTACTGAGTCTACCTCCAAGACTAAGAAGAAATCAGTTGAGACCTGTAGCTTTTGTGGAAAGGATGGACATCCCGTTTCTATTTGTTGGAAACATTTGGAGTCTTTAGAGGAAGCCATGTAGGAGCATCACATTTCAGCTCCTCAGTCCACATCCTCCCCTGCAGGGAAAGGTCATGCTCTTACTACTCGAGCTATGACTTCTGGGCCCACCTGGATTCTTGATTCCGGTGCTTCTCACCACATGACTCACACTCAGCAGTTGGTCACCTCACTTGCTCCTTGTGCTAATTCACAGATTTCTATTGGGAACTCATCTCATCTTTCTATTTTGGGTTTTGGTTCTGTTGCATTAGCTGGGGGTTCTCTTCAGGATGTTCTCTTTGTCCCTAACATTTCGATAAACCTTCTGTCTATCTATCAGATTTGCCACTTTGGCTCTGGTAAGACAGTTGAGTTCTCACCACATGATGTGGTTATTCAGGACTTACATGATTATGAGATGATTGTGGCTACTGGGAGTGTTGACACTACATCCCAACTATACAGATTTGATGGATTTGAGTCTTCTGCTGGCCCAGGCTCCTGTCTTATAGCACATGCAGATTCTGTGAGTAGACTTTGGCATGAGCATTTGGGCCATGTCAATTACAGATATCTTTAGCAGATGAGCACATAGGCACTTGTTCTTGGGCTTCCATAGATTACTTGCACTGATGGGGTTTGTCAGGGTTGTGTCCTTGGCAAACAACATAGGGATCCTTTTCCTCAGGGACGAGCTACTCATGCTTTGGCACCACTGGAGTTGATTCATAGTGACCTCGTGTCATTTCCTACTCCTTCTTTTTCTGGTGCCAGATATGTTCTCACATTTATTGATGGCTTCTCTAGGCACACATGGGTGTACTTTTTGAAGTACAAGTCTAATGTCTTTGATTCATTTCGAGTCTTTAAGACATTTGTGGAGAAGCAATCTGGTCTTTCTATTCGCTGGATACGCACAGATAATGGGGGGGAGTATGTGAACCAAGCTTTCAGGGATTTTTTCTCTAAACATGGTCTTGAACATTAGTTTTCAGTGCCCTACACCCCTCAGCAGAATGGTGTGGCAGAGAAAAAGAACAGAGCACTTTGGGAGATGGCTAATTGTATGATACAGTCTAGGTCCATGGATTCATCTTTTTGGGTAGAGGCAGTCAATTGTGCCAACTATATTTAGAATCGGATGCCTCACAAGGCAGTTTGACATATGACTCTTGAGGAGGCTTGGTCTCATGTCAAGCCTGATGTATCTTCATTCTAAGTTTTTGGTAATGAAGCATGGGCATTTGTGCCTGACGCTCAGAGGAGAGCGATGGAGCGGAAGAGCTGACACCTCATTTTTTTGGGCTACTGTGAGGATGTTAAGGCATACAGGTTGTTTGACCCTGATTCCAGAGAGGTCCTGTTTCGACGGGATGTCCAGTTTGATGAGCGCCTTCCTGCAGTAGATACCCCACTTCCAGAGTCTAATTCACTCATCACTACTCCCTCATCTCTTCTAGCTTTGTTTCAGGATGATGAGGATGATGACCTTGGTGATCCCCATTTACCTCTACCACAGGATCCTCCAAAGATGCCTAGATGGGCTCGTGTTACAGTTGATGCTGCAGGATCTCTGGCTGGTGACCCTTCTACCTCTTGTCACACCCGGTCTCACATTGTAGGTTCTAGTCTTCTAAGTCATGCCATTTGTGGTGACCCTCAGACATTTGGGGCAGCGACAGGACATACTGAGTGGGACAGTGCTATGGAGGAGTATTCTTCTTTGATGAAGAATCATACTTGGGATCTTTGTTCTCTTCCTA
>MU224396.1:948533-984387 GCA_018584345.1 Thuja plicata
GTCAGAAAAATTTACAACTTATATGTAACACTAGAGGAGAGAGTCCTCTTCAAGAATATGTAATTTGTTTTGTATTTGGTTTAAATTTGCTAGGGAAAATGTGGAGGGAGAAAAAAACTATTAATTTTAGGTAATTCCGACTTTGAATAGTTATAATAGACAAAATATATACCGAAAACCAATCTTTATTTTTTTATTCACTAGTTGTACATGTCATCTAAAACATATTCTGAAATCAGAAGAAAAAAAGATTATTTGCATATATTAAAGTGGAGGGAACTAGACCTTACATTTTCAGCATTTTTTGAGCAATTAAAAAATGGACTTCAAAAATTAAAAAACTAGGTCAATGCTTATTCAAAAAAATTTAAAAAAATTATAGGCATAAACTAGATCCAATTTTACACATTTCATTAGTTTACATCATTTTCAAATTCTAAACACAAATGTCACTTTTATGTCGTTAAAGTTCAACAGTTTTGCATGTCGTGGTCCTCTTCGTTTGTTAAAGTGTGACACAAGTTTGTACTTTTACCCTATAGCTTTTTTATCCCTTTTATTTCTTTATGAATATATTGTGAATATACAACCTTCTAATTAAATTCTTTTGTATGCAGATTATTGAATACACTATGTTCGATTTCAATATGTTTCAGCCAACGATCATTTTGCATATATGTATAAGAAAATATAATGAGTCACGTAAATGATAAGTCATGACTTATCAATGAGTCACTTCTGATCATTGACGTGGCTCTTCATAAAAAACAAGTCATTGTTAATACAAATTGATATTGAATTGATATCACATAAGCCGATTATAGTATCGGTGATAATATAATAGTTTTGATACTTAAACCGATAGTAATCAGTATTCATTGTAAGTCAACAGTAATATATAAATCGGTGATCATCGATTTATCATTAATGATAATCTATGGTTATCGATCTATTACTAATGATAATCAATGATCATCAATTCATTAGTCATGATAATCGATAGTTATAAGATGAGAATATTTATCATTAAAATATGTATATGGATATATATTAATGTATATATAATGATAGATATCATTATTATATATATTAATATATTCATATATGTATTATATATACTCATTTATATATTTATCTTATCAACGCTATCATATTTAACATTCACTTTTTATGGTCTCGACATTGTTCCTTTTGATTACTTTTTGCTATATTATTATGCGTAATTCTTATATTTTTGGTTGTATAAGGATTTAGGTCATTTTAAAATCCTTGATTACCTTAATTAAAACTTTGAAACTAAATAATGGTTATCATTTCCAAGATAGTGGGTGGTGGAGACAATTTTTGAGAAAACAACCTTTTCCTAAATTGATCTTAAGGTGTTCATTCTGTAATAATATATGTCCGAGAATTATTTATCGCTATATCGCAGGAGAACAAAATTTGGGTTAGCGAGATAGTGATATCGCTATCTCACAAACCGTGTAGAAAGAGGTTTGCGAAATAGCAATGTGGCCGCTATTTTGCTAACTTGGAAGCCACGCCTTTGTGATATTGCGTCGTACATAGGGGATCATGTCATTAAAGAGGTGGTGCAAAATGGCGAACAATTACCATTGATAAATTAAGGTGATGATGCCAGGTGGATTTTCACAGGCATACCATTTCAAAATCAAGGGGGATAAAAGGGACTAATTAATAAGATTATCAATGTGTAATCTATGATAATATTTTGATAAGATGTTGAGGAAGCCAACTGCTGTGAAGGATAAGATGTGATTCAATTGACATTTATTGTTCTTTATTTTCCAAGGCAAGCTACCTTACGTGAGACATTCCTTCAAGATTTAATGTGGCTGCCAAGTTGGTGATTGATCTCTTTATTAGATGCTTTTGATAGTGACTAATTCACACAACACATAGATTGTTTTCCAAATTTGGATAGAATGGGTTTGTCAATGGTTGAAGGAACTTTGAATGAAGATCCATGTCTAGTTATCCAACTAGATTTAAACTTCAACAAAGAAAGCCTACATGATATTTTGAGTGATCCCATATCTGCTTCTTGGGATCTTTCTACTAGTTATGCTAGATATCAAAGTCATATTTTTGAACTAGAGGTGGAATAGGACAAGGAAAAATTATGCACCTTTTTTTAGGAGAACGGTTTCGATCAGGAACAGTTTCAAGAGGAGATGAACTGACTGCTTGTTGCGATCCATATCGACTGAGTACCATTTTTTATAGCCATTATGAAACGGTCTTTCTTTTGTAACATCTAAGGATTGTGATTTATATGGTTATGAAATTTTGATAGTTTTGGTGTAATTATTGAAAATGGAATGTAATACGATTGGAATCTTGGTGCTTCCTCTTCGAAGAATCCACAACCATTTTGAAAAAGGAGAATAAATAGTTATATAGGTGGGCTAATTAAGGGATTTTTTTTTGTAAAAAAACATATATATGATATACACATATTACAGACCTTCACCCTTAGAATTGGTTGTGTGTTTCAGCTTCCTTTGAGTTTCATTCTTTGCAATATTTAAATTACAGATTTAATTACCATTTTAAGACTTGTGTATGTCTTTCAATTCTTACATATGTGTCTAAAAACAATAGAGAATAATGAAAACATGGTCTTATTCTCACTGTTCAGTGGCTTTCCATGTGTGGAATTAAATTCAATTGAACTAGCCATATGTTTTGACTCTTGATATGACTATATTAATATAATTTGATGGTTGATGGTCTAATAATAATTTTAGGCTGTCTCATAGAAGGTACATGACAACTTAGTAGGAGGTGACTCTACAGCCCAATAGATAAGGGATTATTTTTTGATGATTTGATCTTTATTTGGAGAAAGAAGGACTTAGGGTTCATTTCTTAATTGGGTTAATTGGTATTGAATTTGCTTTTCAAATTTAAGTTGACAAAGTTAAAAGGTGGACCCACCTTGGTTTAGCAGAACTAGAAGAGTAGAAGAATTATCCCTTTACTGGTGATTCTTATTCGCTGGCCCTAATTGCATGTTTAGGATTATTAATGTCAAAATATGTGCCTCCTTCTGAACTACAATTTTGAGACCCAACAGTGAGATTTGTGAGCTTTGAAATCTAGAAATGCTCTAGATAGCCATATATGTGGATCAAATATGAATATTGTCATTTTATTTGTATTGATTGAATTTTCCATTCTATATTGTGATTTCAACCACACAATTTCTCTATAGTTGATAAGTAGGAGATATTTTTCATAGCAAGTCAAACTGTGATATTGCTATCAAGATTCAACTATGTAGTTCTTCAGTCAAACTCATTGACCCATGTTTCATGAGTAGTGGTTCACAAAAATTCATCTCTCATTAGAATGAATGGAACACTTAGCACTCATTTCATCTAGGTGATTCTCACAAAGGTGAAGCCCCAGGACTTCCTGAGAGGTCACCCATCCCAATACTACTCTATCTCAAGTACACTCAACCATGGAGTTTCCTCCAAGGTTAAGCCCAATTTTCTTGTAACCTTTTTTGAAAAACCTTAAACATGTGTTGTTCCTTATAAACCATTCATTATAAAGCCCCCTAAGCTCTATAATTGTAAACTTAATCTCTAATGATATTTGGATCCTACCCAATGAACTTTGAAATAAATAAAGCATTACTAGATAGCGATATACTAATTCACACTTTAGGGGTTTTTCTATCAAACTAATGGTGTTTTAAAAATACCTTAATATATAGATATTTCAAACATGAACATTAAATATTTAGAAAATCTATAGTTGATTCACATGTGCTTGGATGAGTGTGACTAGATATGATAGATTCCTTGTTTGATTTTGAGTCAAGATGTTAATGTTCTTATAATAACAAATGATTCTCTTTCTTTTTAGATGGGTCCTTGATAATATGAGGTAGGATAAATGAATTCTTATATATAAAAATAATACCAAAGTGAAAACACTATAAAAATTATCCTAGGACCAATGTGTAAGATACGATAAATGGTTAAATATGTGATTTTAATATTTTATATGTAAGTAGATCAAGATAATGATTACATGAATGGACTTGTACCAACATCAATAACTTGGGTTAGCCAAACAAATTGGATCTATGTTCGATAAGATTGAATTATGAATCATGATTGGATCAAAGATAAAAACAAATATACAGATAAGCCAATTAGATTAATATTGCATGTATAAGCATATAAATTAAGTGATAAGCATAGCGATAGGTGTCAAAAAGTCAGGTACATGGCCCTTAGTTATGAAAAAAAAATGTACCATATAAATAAATTAAGGAATTTATAAAGCCTTGACACAATTTACTCTAAGGGGAATACCTCAGTGATGTGCTTTTCACCATTGCATTCCCCCCTCATGTGTGAGGTCCATATGAATCTTTACGTTCCTTTATTTTAGTAACATTGTAAACTGTAGAATCCAGGAGACACGTAGAGATGGAGGGCATGTGAGAAAGGGCAGAGCCAGGGAAGTAGGCTAAGTTTTAGGCAGAGCATGTATGAGCGAGGGAAAAGCCAGATAGCAATCCCCTCTGATCAAATCTGAACACCTCTACAAGCATGGAAAGAGAGGGAAGCCCAGGATTATAAAGAAACAACCGGTCTTTGATATATGCAAAGGTACTCCCCTTGGATCTTTAGTGCAGATCAGGTTTTCCTCTTGTTTTGAGTTAGGGGAACAAGAAATTAGTAAGGAGAATCAAATACAAAAAGGATATTACACTAATAAGTTTTTGAAAAAAATTCAAAATAAAGTTCCTCTCAAACCAAAAAAGATTACACAAATCTGGAAGCCAAAGCAACATCAGACTTCTCAAGAACAAGTTAATACAAGTCTAGACGATTCCCACTCACTTCATGACTCTCAGGATACAATAAATATTACTTTTCCAGAACACATGCTACAGGATCACATTGGATCTCTCCATTGATCGACCCTTATTGGTAAGTTTTCAAACAATGCAATGGTCTTTTCAGATATTAGGACATGGGCATATGAGTATTGGGATGGGTTAAAAGACATCTTTCTCTTGGATTTAGAGTTAGGGTTTTTTGTTTCATTGTTTGAATTAGTTGTAAAGAGGGATGTTACTCATAAAAATAAAGGGTGGTTTTATAAAGGGTCGGGCTTGTACCCTAGGATATGGAGACCTAATTTTAAATCTGATAGGAAGGCATGTTTTTATTGTTTATAATGGATATATTTACCTTTGTTGCCTTTGGAATATAGAGATATAGAGATTGTGGAAATTTTTGCCAACAAAGTTGGTATCTTTGTTAAACATGATCTCATCCCCTTTGAGAAATCGCATCGTGATATTAGGGTTTGTGTTCTTATTGACTATGCAAAGATTTTTCTAAGAAAGATTAAGATTAAGTCTAAATGGGGTGTTTGGAATCAAAGTATTGTGTTGTAGGATGAGGACACTATTCATAAGTATCAACATAAATTATGACACTTCAATACACAATGCAAGAAGATGGCACAATCAGTGGTGAGGGTATGTGAGGATCATTGTTTGCACCCTGCAGGTTGTTCAATTTAAGGGTTTTATCAGAATAAGGATGTAAGTGCTATCAAAGATCTGAATCCTCTGTCATCATGCACATATATTGTAGACATTGAGACTATATTCTAGTGCTATAACTTATTCATTTTTGTCTTTCACACTTTAAGAAGCATGATCATGGTTATGCAGTATAAGAATTGTGATCTTCGAGCTCCGAATACAGTAACATTTTTTTTAGAATGGAAGAAACAAGAGGCATCCTCTCATGAGCTAGATTGCATTGTTCAATAAGTGATGTTTCAAGACCACCTGATCACCATGCCAAATATGCATGAAGTATTTAGCAATCGTGCAATGGATGAACTAAAAGCTCGAAAGGTTTTAGAGTGGAGGATTACAGCTTTGGCCACTAAAATGATCTATGAAAATGCAACAGAAGAGGGAAAGTTTTTTGAAGAAGATCAAGTCATGCAGCCCCACTCTAGTTTAGAACAAAAAAATATAATAAAAAAGTAGATTAATAGTAAGGAAATCCACCTAGTCTTGAAAGATGATGTTGAGACCGAAGTGTTAGATAATAGGCCTGCAGTCATAAATGCAATGCAAGAATGTCAACTTAATAGTAAGAAAATTCTCTTAGATATACATGGCGATGGATAGATAGATCTAGAAAATGGTAGGGTGGATTTTTTACAAGGGACTCAAGGATTTTTTAGGGAAGACTTAGAATTTAATCAAGATATTCAAGAGGATTCCAAGATTGGTCAAAGTCTCATATATGACTCTCAAATGGATCAGAACTTTTTGGGTTTAAGGGATGATGAAGTGGATGTGATTGCCCCTGATGGGGAATTTAATATTCAAATAAGGGTTTGGGAGAGGATTCATAGCGAGGTGGAGCTAGAGGAAGAAAGAGACCAGAATGAAGATGTTCAACATGATGGAAAGGAAATTCATAACATGAAACAAAATACCCCATTGAGTGGTTATGATCATACTCTACTGCTATCTATTGAAAAAACACCTAAAAAAAATATACAGGGTAAGCCAATGCTTAAGAAGAGGGGGAGAAAACCTAAGGGTACAAAAACTGAGGAAGAAATTGCAGCAAGTATTAAGTCTACATTGGATGGAGAATTTACCCCTTCTAAAAGAGTGACAAGGAGAACTAAGGGTTCTCCTTGTTAGCAATGAAGATCACATCATGGAATGTTAGAGGCTTAAATGCCTCTGAAAAAAGGGGTAGAATCAAACAAGAGATGGATTCTATGAATGGAGATATTATTATACTTCAAGAAACTAAGATGTTGCAGGAAACCTTTGATAAAACAATAGGAAAATGGGAAAATTGGAAATCAGTTCATAGAGAGGGAATTAGAGCCTCAAGGGAAATTTTTGTTTTATGGGATCCTAAAATAGTGCAAGGACAAATCTTGAATTAGAATGGTAACTGTAAACTATTGAAAATGAACATCTTTGATATATCTTTCATTTTTTTCAATGTGTATGGCCCCACGACAACAATTGATAAACAAAGATTGTGGTTGAATCTGACCTGTATCATTCAAATTCAAAATGATCAAAAAATAATTATGGGAGATGATTTCAATGCCATTCTTAAGATGTCTAAAAAGAATGGGGGTATTTTCCCTCTGTTGAAAACTATTCAAGACTTCTCAAGTTTTGTAGAGGATAACAACCTAATGGATATTGAAACTATTAATGGGTGATTTACATGGACTAATAAGAGGGACAAATTTGCTCAAATTGTAGTCAGACTAGACAAATTTCTTATATCACAAGAGTGGAAGCTATTAAATGCTACTTTTCATTAAAATATTACGCCCCAACCAGGGTCAGATCACTTTCCCATCTCTATACAGGTTGGTTTTTGATTGGCAAATCAGGGGTTTCAACACAAACCTTATTTTAAATTTGAAAGGATGTGGATTTTCCACCCAACCTTCATCCCTCTTATCAAAAAATGGCGGGTTAGTGCTCCGTATAGTGATGGATCTAAAATGCATCAATTTGCTTCCAAATTGAAGTATACTAAGAAGAAAATTAAAAAATGGAATGAAATGGTGTTCAAAAACATCTTTAAAGAGAAAGAGAATGTTAAACAAAAATAGGGGAACATTCTAGATAAGGTCATTAAACAAGGTATGGATAATGACACTTATGCTAGTCAAAAAACTTTACAAGCAGAATGAGAAGAACTATGTAACAGAGAAGAGAAATGTTGGTGCCAAAAATCATGGGAATTATGGTTAAGGGAGGGACACAAGAATAAAAAATATTTTCATGCTTTAGCAAAACAGAAAGCAACTGCAAATCGTATCTTTTCCATTAGTAATGCATACACTGGTAATCCAATATCCGATGCTCAAGGTATTCAAGAGGAAGAGGTAAGGTTATTAAAAAATCTATTAGCCCCATCTAATCTTCTAGGTTCAATGGAAATTCCTTCACATGACCTCCTACATGCTATCCCTACAATAGTGACAGAATCTGATAACTTGGGATTAATGGCTCCTTTTACAATTCAGGAACGCAGGAAGGTAGTCTTTTCTTTACCTCCATATAAAGCACCTAGCCCCAATGGATTTACAACATTATTATTTCAAGCATGGTGGGATTTTATTGGGTCGGATTTGCTTGGTGTTATAGAGGAACCCAGGAAAATTAAAACCATGTCAAAATACTTTAACACAACTAACATGGCCATCATTCCTAAAGTCAAGTCACCCAAAACATTTGCAGAATTTTGTCCGATATCATTATGTATTACAATATACAAGATTATAACGAAATAAATATACTTGAGCATGCAATATTTGATACCAATCCTTGTATCACATCCACAAGGTGGATTTGTCCCTTGTCAGGGAACAATGGAAGGGGCCCTAGTGGCTCATGAAGCCTTGCACTCAATCAATAGAAATAAGAATCCAAACTTTATTATTAAGCTTGATATGATGAAGGCATCCGATAGAGTTTGTTAAGACTTTTTGTTTAAATTATTATCTAAGTTTGGGTTTGCTAAAGGTTGGTGTAAATGGGTTAGAGCCTGTATATTGAGTGCATGGTTTTCAATATTAAATAATGGGGTGCCAGCACGTTTCTTTTCATCTACACAAGGGATCCAACAAGGTGGTCCTTTGTCACCGGTTCTATTCATTCTTATGGCCAAAACATTCAGTAGACAAATCCAAAATAAACATACACTTGGATATTGGCAAGGAGTAAAAATTGGGAGTACTGATATCTCAGTCACACACTCCTTATTCACAGATGACACTTTTCTTTTTGGAGCATCCAATGTTACTAAAGCTAAGTAGATCAAACATACTTTAGATTTGTACACTTCAGCCTCAGGACAAAAGTTAACCCCCACAAATCAAAAATCTACTTGTTCAACACCAATCAAATTATTTCCAATAGGATTATAAATATTCTGGGATTCTTAGTTTATTTCCTACCATCTATGTATCTTGGTATTCCTTTCTTCGTTGGGGAAAATAAAACAAGTTACTGGATGTGTATCATTGAAAGAATCAAATCAAGAACAGTGGCTTGGAAAGAAAGATGACTCTCATTAGTGGGAGAAATTCTTCTTATAAAAACCAGTGTTGTTAGCTATTCCTAACTATTACTTATTAGTGGAAAAATATCAATCAATCAATCAATTCATTCATGTGATGGGAGAGGCTTCAAGCGGGAAAGAATTTTCTAATCTCAAGGGTTCTCCAGTCAGGCATTGAGGCCTGGTTGTGGGTTCTGGCTTTGGTGCAGTTCTGGAGAATGTCATGGTGGACAGAGTTTATCTTTCAGATGGCTCTTCAGTACCGGTTTTGAGTCTGGCATTGTAGGTGTCAGATTCTATTCTATGTGGTAAGGAGAATCAACCTCCCTGCCAGGCTATCATAGCCTGTTCCTCGCCTCTATTGAGTAAATCCATGATTCCTTTGAAGGATGTTTTGTCTCATCCTTTGCCTCTTAGCCCACTGACGGCTAGAGAGAATATCTTAGATCACGGGCCTATCCCTTCTTTGGTGGAAAAGAGCTCCAAGGACCCACAAGTGGGGTCTCAAAAATAGACAAATACTAAGAATGTCGAGGTCAACCTTGCTTCAACCAAAAAGTGGTCGGAAGTCCTAGGAGCCAAACAGGCGGGAAAGCCTTCTTCTTCTATAGGAGCTGTGAAAGTAGGTTTCCTGGCTAGTGAAGTGGCTATTTTTGTTCTTGACTCTATAGTGGATCACTCTATTTCTGCCATGGAGTTCACTCTGGTTGGTAAGTTCTTGGGTCCTCAACCCAATATTGAACTGTTTAGATCTTTTGTTAAGAAAAGATGGTTTTTGAAGGGTCAGGTCGACATAGCTGTTTTACCTAAGGGTTTTTTATCCTTTGATTTTTCTAATAAAGAGGACTAGGATTATGTCCTATGTGGGGGTCCTTGGATGTTTGGAAGAATGACTATGGCCTTCCATAAATGGACTCCAAAATTGGATTACTCTAAAAATTTCTTCAAGGCCACTCTGGTTTAGGTCAGGTTTCCTGGCTTGCCTCTCAAATACTAGAATGAGGAAGTCTTCAAGGTTTTTTCTTCCACTTTTGGTAGGGACATTCTTTTGATTGATTCGATGACGACAGCCAAATCCCATTTGGTTTTTTCTAGGATCTGTGTCAACATTTGTCAGTTTGATAATCTTCATCCAATTATCAACATCAACTCTAAAATGGGTATTTGGAAACATGAAGTGGAATTTGACTCCCTTCCCTTCGCCTGCTTCGTGTGTCACAAAATGGGTCATTGGGAAAAGAATTGTTTAAATAAAGTAAAAAAGGATCCTAAAACATCTGACCCAAATCCTCCTAAGGAGCCCAAACAAATCTGGAAGGAGAAGAAGCCTCTAGTCCTGGCTGAAGGTGAGAGCGTTAAGAAGGTTGATCTAATTCTGGAAGGTAGCCAAGGTGATACAGTCGAATCTAAGGGGATAGAAAACTTGGAAGAGGGGGAATTGTGGATTCTGTTACCCATGTCTTGGACTCTCTAATGAAGGATTTTCCTGTGGAGGTTGTCATTCCTATCTAGGCTGATGATATCAACCTCAAGATTTTGCAGTTCAATGAAGAAGGAGCCTTGCTTACTGTTCAGTCAGATAGTGATGCAATGGGGAGGATTCCCGGCCTTGTAATCCTAAAAATTCAGAGAAGGAGGATTTCCTTTGCTCCAGATACCCATTCTGGTAGTGGAGATGATGATCCTTTTTCTCATGAAGGTTCAGATATTTTGGACCTGAATGGATCTTCCTGGACTACTCATATGGGGAGGAAACAAAAAAATAGCAGAGAATGCTCTCAACCCCTAGTTCAAAGGGAGTGGTTACTCGTAGTAGGGCTAAACGGGATCTAAGGTTCAAAGCTTGAAGGCAGATGTAGGATCCCAAAAGAGAACTCTAGGAAGAACCTCAAAAAATAAAATACAGAAAGAGAAAGCAAAAAGGATATAGTGGATGGTAAGAAACTGACCATCCAGGAAGTCCACACTCTAGTTAAGAAATGAAATTCATTTCATAGAATATTAGGGGGTTGAATGCCTCCCACAAGAAGGATACACTTAGGAACCTGGTAAGAGATCATAAACCTGATATCATTCTTGTTTAGGAAACTAAGATGGTAAAAGATATGGTTGAAAAAAATAGAATCTTCAAAAATGGTGGTGTTGCTAGATCCATCTTTGATGGAGCCTCGGTTGGTATTTTTTTATTTTAGAACAAGAATAATATTAGAGGTAAAATTCTTAATAATGATCTGAACTATTTGAGTATTAAATTTCTCCACATCAAGTTTGATTTTGAATGGGTATCTACTAATATTTATGCTCCTAACTCCAAAGCTGGTAGGGCTAAAAATTGGAAGATTGTTGAGAAATAAAGGCTTTCTTTCAGTGATTCTCCCTAGCTAGTTATGGGACATTTTAATTGTCCTCTGAAAGATAATGAGAAGTTTGGAGGGGCTGACAACTTGAGTCAACTAGAGGGTAGAGTTGAGCTCATGGATTTTGTAAATAGACAGGCTCTTGTTGATATTTATCTTTAGGGTGTTAATTACACTTGGTCTAATAGAAGAGTGGGAGTGGACCTTATTCAAGTTATTTTGGATCATGCCCTAATCTTTGGAAGGTGGCCCAATAACTTTTGCTGCTCAATTTCCTCTATCACAAAGATTGGGTCAGATCACTTCCCCCTCTCCTTTTTTGCTGATTCGATGAAGGTAAAGGGAAATATCCCCTTTAGATTTGAAACAATGTGGATTGATCATCTAGAGTTAGAGAAGAGAATTAGGCATTGGTGGAGTGTTAACATTCAGGGGTCTGCTATGTTTCGGGTGTCTAAGAAACTCTAGCATATAAAACTAAATATAAAATCCTGGAGTAAGGATGTGTTCGGTGACATCTTCAAAGTCAAGCTAGATCTGCAAAAGGAACTAGATGTTTTTCAGGATACTATCCAGCAGATAGGTATGTCTCAAGACCTTAAGGATAGGGAGATGACTCTTTTGGCCAAAACTCATAACATAATTTCTAAAGAGGAAGTGTACTAGAGACAAAGGTCTAGATCACTTTGGCTGAAGGCTAGAGATAAGAACACCAGGTTCTTTCACATGTCTTCCTCCAAACATAGAGCTTCCAACAAAATTTCCAGACTCAGGTTGGTTAGTAACAAAAAGGATATTTATTTGGCTATGATTGACGTTTTTTCCCCCTTCTTTCCAAAGATCACTCGCTTTCCATGGTTAATCAAGCCTTGCTTCTTGAATCTATCCCTGTAACACCCCAAAATTTCCATCATGCAACCCTAATCAATTTTGTTTCATTTATCATTCTTTTGAATCATCAAAGTCCTATTGTACTAGGCAATTCTGAGTTTCGACTGACTCTACTTGACCTAAGTGTCAAATACAAAAAACCCTAAATCTGCATTAATCACATACTATATTTAATTCCTAAATATCAATTATAATTGGCTAAATAAACCCTATGATCAAATTAATTTAATTATAAATTCCTAGCACTTTAATTAAATTAAATTCACCCATTTTAGCTAAAATACATAAAAAGGAATTAAATAATACTTAATTATTAAATAAATAACCTCATTTCAATAATTGAATTTAATTGTTCAAATAATTGAGAAAATACATTTATGAGGTCATATTTTATTTATTTAATTAAATATTCTCTCCAAAATCTTCTCTCCAGTTCAAAAATAGAAACTTTGAGTTAACTGTGATTTAAAAGAGAAACAAATCAGTTAAACTCTAAAAGGCAACAATTGACTGTTTCTCTCAAAAGAAACTTCCTATTCTCAACTGATCTTCAATAAGTTAACTATTTCTTTCCAAGAAAACTTTCTATTCTGAACGAACTCTAGGTCTATAAAAGAACTCTCTCAGCTTTCATTCAACTGGTCTTGAAATTTGTAGTCTTGTAATTTGTGATTTGCTAGTTTTCTAATTGAATGCATTGTTATTAGAATTTTTGCAATAAGCTTAATACATGCTATTTTAATTGTTCATAGTTTAAGCTTTCTTTCAAGCAATCTTAGTTTGAATATCATTGTTCATTTCTAGATTAGCTTGTATCTTTCACATTCTTAGCTCAATATCTCATTCCTAGATTAATATCATATTCATTTGTAGGTTAATCTAGATTAATATTTCATTCATTTCTAGAATAAACTAAGCTCTCTAGATTAATCTTGCATTTACTTGTCTACTTAAATCCTCCATTCTAGTAATGGTCTAGGTTGTTGGACTCTCGATTCTGATAGCTTATTCAAAACCCCAACTAGATAGGAGGCAACAGGTCAAATCATACAAACATGAAAGATGGATAATTTCATATCCATTCTTGTATGTGACTGGTGAACAATGACCATGTTGAAGTGTATGGATAAACAAGAAGGCCACATTTAGCTATCACATTTCTTGGTACCCACGCGTGGGAGGGTTCTTAAAAATGTGAAAAATAGCAAAAAATTCAACCAAAAGCAGTAAAATTTGAATTGACAAGAAGGTAAATTGACCATTTACTGGAGGTCCGTATGCTATCATCCGACTGTGACACCTGGATCACTCAAATCGATGAGTACTCACGGGGACCACCATTCTCGCTCAGAGCTCTTTTCTTCTCAAAAGTCAACGGATGCAAATGATTTGAAAGTGACCTTTTTGACTCATATATAGGTTTTAACCTAATTTTCAAAAGTGCTCCATTTTGCATGAAAATTTCACCCTTAGCTAAATCGACCGATCTGAACCCATTTTTGGGATCAAAATCAAAATCTGACACTCCTATATAGCTCAAAATCACATTTTAAAATTTTTGAGACCAACGCGATCAAACGCTTGTGCAGTCAACTTTCTAACGTCACTTTCTTGTCAAAATCATATCTAATCCACATTTTCTCAATATCATCAAAATTTTCCTCAAAAGTCAACTCTAGTCAACTTTGGTCAACCCTAGTCAACCAGACCTCAAAATCACTAAAAATTGATTCTGAATCTTCTGGATTCTTCCATAATCTATTCTGAGTTCTTCTTGACCTTCAATTCAACAAATCTATCTATAATTTATCACTTTCAATCTTCATTATGATGTGTCATCTTTCTATTTCTCTCCCGATGGGGCAGGATGATTACATCATTGAATCACTTCGAATCTATTTTAATCAATCTGATCTAATTTTCAAAAATCCTCTTTGCTAGGGGCATCATCGCTCCTTGCATCTGGT
This sequence comes from Thuja plicata, assembly GCA_018584345.1. Taxonomy (NCBI): domain Eukaryota; kingdom Viridiplantae; phylum Streptophyta; class Pinopsida; order Cupressales; family Cupressaceae; genus Thuja; species Thuja plicata. The sequence goes on from MU224396.1 coordinate 962,880, forward strand.
CATCTCATTATTTGGTATCCGAGCAATCTAACTCAGGTCCCTGAGGATCAAGCTCCATTCTGGAGATGGCTCTAAAAAATCTCATCTATTAGGAATTGGGGCAATCTAATTGTGGCTCCTGAAAATCAAGCTCCATTCTGGAGATGATTCTGAAACTTGATTTAACTGGTATCAGGGCAATCTAACCTAGATATTGGGGGACCAAGCTTCATTCTGGAGATAGTCCTAAACATCTCTATTGACTATCTTTCAGATGGACATGTGTTGGGGCGATCTAACCCTGACTCATGAAGGTTGAGCCTCATTCTAGGGATGATCTATTGAAAGGTAGAAATCTATTAGGTATTTGAGCAATCTAACTCAGATCCCTAAGAGTTAAGCTTTGTTTTGGAGATAGCTCTCGAAATCTCACTATTAGGTATTGTGGAAATCTAACCCGAATTCCTGAGAGTTAGGCTTCGTTCTGAAGATGACCCTCAAAAACTTGATCTAACCGGCGTCTTGACAATCTAAACTAGACTTCGGAGAGTTAAGCTATGTTCTGGAGATAGCTCTAAAATTTTTTCTCAAAATCAATTTCAACTATTCTTCTATGCTTCAGACATCAGACTATTCTTTGAATCAATGCGCTGATCGCACATCAATTCAAAGAGGGGCAAAATGTAACACCCCAAAATTGGCATCATGCAACCCTAATCAATTTTTTGCATTTATCATTCTTCTGAATCATCAAAGTCCTATTGTACTAGACAATTCTGAGTTTTGACTGACTCTACTTGACCTAAGTGTCAAATGCAGAAAACCCTAAATCTACATTAATCACATACTATATTTAATTCATAAATATCAATTATAATTGGCTAAATAAACCCTATGATCGAATTGATTTAATTATAAATTCCTAGCACTTTAATTAAATTAAATTCACCCCTTTTAACTAAAATACATAAAAAAGAATTAAATAATATTTAATTATTAAATAAATACCCTCATTTCAATAATTGAATTTAATTGTTCAAATAATTGAGAAAATACATTTATGAAGTCATGTTCTATTTATTTAAATATTTTCTCTAAAATCTTCTCTCCAGTTTAGAAATAGAAACTTTGAGTTAACTGTGATTTAAAAGAGAAACAAATAAGTTAAACTCAAAAAGGCAACAGTTGACTGTTTCTCTCAAAAGAAACTTCCTATTCTCAACTGATCTTCAATAAGTTAACTATTTCTCTCCAAGGAAACTTTCTATTTTGAATAGACTCTAGGTCTATAAAAGAACTCTCTCAGCTCTCATTCAACTAGTCTTGAAATTTTTTAGTCTTGTAATTTGTGATTTGCTAGTTTTCTAATTGAATGCATTGTTATTATAATTTTTGCAATAAGCTTAATATCATGCTATTTTAATTTTTCATAGTTCAAGATTTCTTTCAAGCAATCTTAGTTTGAATATCATTGTTCATTTCTAGATTAGCTTGTATCTTTCACATTCTTAGCTTAATATCTCATTCCTAGATTAATTTCATATTCATTTGCAGGTTAATCTAGATTAATATTGCATTCATTTCTAGAATAAACTAAGCTCTCTAGATTAACCTTTCATTTACTTGTCTACTTAAATCCTCTATTCTAGTAATGGTCTAGGTTGTTGGACTCTTGATTCTGAGAGCTTATTCAAAACCCCAACTAGATAGGAGGCAATAGGTTGAATCATACATACATGCAAGATGAATAATTTCATATCCATTCTTGTATGTGACCGGTGAACAATGACCATGTTGAGCTGTATGGCTAAACAAGAAGGCCATATTTAGCTGTCACAATCCCTTCCTTAGTGGATGATGTTACTAGAATAAGGAGTTGACTACCATCCCCTCCTTGGAGGAAATCAAGTTAGCTGCTTTCTCTTTTGAGGGTGACAATTCCCTAGGCCCAAACGGGTTTCCCTTGTTTTTCTTTCAAAAATTTTGGCACATTGTGGGCCGGGATATCTATAATGCTGTAAAAGAATTCTTTGGGTCTAGAACTATGCTTAAATAAATTAATGCTACTTTCATTTCCCTGATCCCCAAGTCTCTTGGTGCTGATTTGGTTGACTCCTTTAGGCTGATCGGCTTATGTTACTTGGTGTATAAAATTTTCTCTAAGGTTCTCACTCTTAGATTGTTGGCTATCCTTCCCCATATTATTTCCCCCAGCAGAGTGGTTTTTTTCTAGGTAGGAAATTTTTTGATTCCATCATGAAGGTGCATGAGTTCATTCATTTTACCCACTCCTCTTCCAACCATGGTTTCATGTTGAAGCTTGATCTCTCAAAGACTTATGACCAGGTGGACTGGGATTTTTTGATCAAGATTATCCAATCCTTTGGTTTCTGTGATAAACTATTGAAGCTTATTTCCCAGCTCATTACCACTTCTGTGGTAGCGATTATTGTGAATGACTCTTCTTCCTATTTCTTCAAGCCTTCTAGGGGGATCTGTCAAGGTTATCCATTGTCCCCTATCCTCTTCTCTATTCTGGCAGAGGGTCTTGGTCGCTATTTTCAAATTTTGGCTATTGATGGATCTTTAAAGGGCCTCATTCCTTCCTCTATTTCTAGGCCTTTCTCCCATGAGAAATTTGTGGATGACACTATTATTATGGGGTCTTCTACTATCTAGGAGACTAGAATGATAAAACAAGTTCTTTCTATTTATTCTCATGCCACTGGTCAAATTGTTAACCGGAATAAGAGTTCTTTGTATTTCATTAATACGTTGGAGGAAAGACATAACAGAATTGCTAGAATTATTGGGTGTGATGTTGGTGCTTTTCCTACAACCTACCTTGGTCTTCCTTTGGGATTGAAACCTCCTAACTCCTTTTGGGCAGGTATTGTGGACATATTTAATAGGAAATTAGTGGGCTGGAAGGGAGATCTTTTAAGTCAAGAGGGAAAAATTCAACTTTTGAAAGCTTCTTTGTAGAGTCTCCCCATCTATGCCTTGAGTTTTTTTAAACCTAGTAAAGTTGTAGATATTATAGAGTTGATTCAGATAAACTTTCTTTGGTCAAGGGTGGAATAAAGAAAGAGATTGGATTTAGTTTCTTGGGACAAGGTTTGTACCCCAAAGAAGTGGGGAGGTTTGTGGATCTTCCCTTTAAGAGTTACAAACCAAGCTCTCCTAGCTAAGCAGATATGGAAAATCTTTGGTGAGAAAAAATAATGGAAATAAATTATTCACAACAAATATCTCTACTCCTTCCCTCATATATCATATTTTATGATGTCTAATGTGAAGGTGCAGGGCTCTTTTATTTTGAATTGTATCCAACAAGATAAGGAGACGGACTTCAAGGGTGCTAAGTGGCTTTTGGGTATTGGAAGGAGAATTAAGTTCTAGGAATATTGTTGGCTTAAATCTTTTCCTTTGAATTCTATTCTTTCTCTCCAGCCTTTTATTTGAAATATGCATTCAAATATTTGGTCCATGGGCTAAAGATTACTAGGAGAACCAGTCATGGGTTAATCTATCTGATGTAGATTTTTTGCTTAAGCCCTTGATGCTAGATCTGAATGTCTGAAAAGTGGATTCTTCCAAGGAGGATAACCTGATTTGGGGAATTCTCCCTTTGGGAGTCTTTTATGTTGCTTCTGCCACTGAGATTATGTTGAAGTCACTGGATCCTCTTCCCTTTTGGGCTCAGGTTTGGGATAAACGGCTTACTCCTAAAATTAATATTTTTTATTGGCTGGTCTTACAGAATAAGATTCTTACTATTGATAATATCCAAAAGGGATGTATGATTCTTCCTAATAGATGTTTTCTCTGTAAGAATGCTAAGAAATTGGTCTTCCATATGGCTATTGATTGTTGATACTCCAGAGAGGTTTGGTGCCTCACCTTGAAAAGCTGGAAGATTTGCTAGATTTTCCCGAATAATATGGAGAATTTTTTCATCTAGTGGAGAAATGTTGCGGTTCCTATGGATAGGTTTTTGTGGAACATCATTGCCCCTCATGTAATTTGGAAACTATGGCATGAACGCAATGACAAATTGTTTAGAGATATTGCCCTGTCTCCGGTGGTGATTGATGAAAAGATTAAGAGAAGCATCAAGGAGAATTGCAATGTCTTGAATGGAGTTAAGCTAGATTTTAATGCTAGAGATAATAATAGAACCAAAGCTAAATCATCATCCCAATGGGAGAATGCCATATGAATGTCTCCCCCTCCATGATGGATTAAAGCCAATTTTGATGGTGTGATGAAGTGTAATTTGGGCCCTACTGGGTGTGGAGGTATAATTCAGGATGACATGGGCAACTATCTTTTTTCCATGGAATTCCCCATTGGTGTCTAGACCAACCACATGGCTGAGGCAATGACTCTCCTTCAAACATTAAAAATTATTAATGAGGAAATTCCCTCAAACATGTGGATTGAAGGTGATTTGATGAATATATTGAATTTCATAAAAGGAATTACTAAGCCATCATGGTCTATCAAGGTGATTATTGATGAGGCTTGCATAATCATTAATTCTTTGAATAATGTCATTATTTCACATAACTTCAGGAAGGCAAATTCTACTGTGGATGCGTTGGAAAAAATTGTTGTTAAGACTGAGGACATCAAGACCTGGCATGGTGGTAGTTATTTGACCATTAAGGTGAAGGCCAAGTTGGCATATGATCTAACTCACAACAAAAGAGAAGATTTGGAAAATCTAAAAAAGCCTTGATGAAAATACGCAAGTCATTAAATGCAGTTAAAAGGGTTACAAAAAGTCTTGTCTTTCTCGAGGCTGCTAAGTGTAGACACGCATATACTAGCACTTTTAACAACTTGAATTTGGCTATTATTATCTGTCTCTATTTTATTTCCGCCATTACTATTGAAATTCTGTTCTCAAAGGGTATCATGGGTGGTGGGCTTAACCGTAAGGAGCCGAAGAACTATAAAAAATGGGAGAATTATACTGATGTCTGGGATAAGCTCAACAAGGGTGGCCTCACTACCTACATGGAGTGCCTTCATGGTTCTAAAGATGTAGTCATGAAAGCTTTTGTTAAGAGCCAGAAGGATGGTACTGTGGTTATTGGGGGAATGGTCGTTAAAATTATCGAAGACCTTATTGTTGAGGTGACTATTTTAAATACTAAGGGCATGAAGTTTTATAGAGATAAGAATTTATCCCAGAAGGCTATCCAACACTTCCCAAAGGACAAGGCAGAGGCTGAAAGTTTGGTGAAAGATTCTAGGGGATGTTATGATGTCGACTCCATCAAAGAGTTCTAGGCAAAGGTGCTTACTACTATCATGGAGCATATCTCCCTGGATGGGAGGTATAAAGGGCTCATTCATACCATTTTGTGTTGCTCTATCATTTCAGGAACAAGGTTAGGGTTTCATTTCCTTTTTACCTTTTGGATTCTCTTTGTCATAGTATTATTAACTACAAGAAAAAGAGAGCAAGCCTATTCTGCATGAGGGCCTCATTCTTTTAATTGTTGAGCATGTTAAGAAAATTGTGGTTAGCAGCCCTCTTATTATCTTGCCTAGAGACTCTGGTTCTGCTAAGGCCTCGGGTAAACAGATTCGGGTGGGGGAGGATATTGCAGAGCTGACTGTTAAAAAATTAAAATTTGCAAAAATAAAGGTATGGATATGGACTCTAATGGAAAGAGTGTTGATGGTTATGAGGATACCAATTATATCCCCCACTCCCTCTCTAAAGACAAGAGTAAGGAGTCCCTATCAGTTTTGGTGAGCGTTTCTGGCAATGATGAGGATAAGTCTATGTTTTCCCATATTTCCAGGGATAAAGGGATTGACCCTGAAGACATTGAGGGGGATGTGGGTGGTCAGAAAGTTCATATATTGGTCAACTATGCTAGCTCTTAAGATCATGATGTTCCCATTTCTCCGAAGCTTGATTTGGTCATGGAGGTGCAGTCAGTGAGGAAGGAGGATGATACCCCTGGTATGGAAACTACAGATAAGGATAATGTCCCTTGTAGTTCTAGGAATATTCCTTTTTCTACAATGGTTGACATGTAATAACAGAATGTGCAACTCCTTCAAGATGACATGGATGACAAAATTGAACCCCCTTTTGGAGTTCTCCAAACAGTGAAGGCAATGTCGATGTACTCATTTCGCCTTATGAAATGGGTCTTCAAGGAAAAAAAAAGCCTCCATCCCAGCTTTCATTCCCTCTCTACTAGAGTTGATCTTGTACAGTGCAATATAGATTCTGGGTTGGCCGGGATTGATGGTAATAAGGACAAAGAGGAGGAGAATAATATGAAGAATCTGCGGGACAAATTTGACATCCTGGAGAACACTCTGAAGAAACACATGAAGGATAATAACATTTTTATGTGTTCTTCTATGGATTTCTTTAACACTATCAAAGCGGAGTTGGATTTTGGGTCTCCTACCATGAAGATTGAGGATGATAAAGAGGATAAGGAGGATGCTGGTGCGGGCAAGTGCACATGTTCTGCTAAAAAGAAGAAAATCCAAGACAAGATCTTGGAACTCTCAGCTTCAACGCTACTATCGAGAAGGTGTCTAAGGCTAAGAAAGAAGTAGAGGGCACTCTTCTAGAGTTTTCCTAGGTCCTGTTGCTCCCTTTCTTTTTTTCTGGATCATTTTTTGGTTTTTGTTTGCTGGGTAGTTTAGCTGGTTTCTGGTTTTTGTCTCTAGTTTTTTGTGTTGGTCCTAGGTTTTGCAAGCTGGGCTTCAGTCTTGTTTCAGTTTAGTGGACTTATTTCCTATATATTTTTTGTAATTATTGTAAGGGGTTTCGGGTCCCCATAAAACCTATTTTTACCATCAATCAAAAACTATTACTTATCAGTGTTAAAATCCCCTTCATCAGTGATCCAAACAATTCAGAAGTTATTGAGAGATTTCTTATGGGATGGCAATATAAATGGAGCCAAGAAAATCCCACTAGTTTTTTTAGATAACATAATACAGTTCAAATCCTTAGGTGGTAATGGTGTGCATGATTTTCCAAAATAAAATAAAGCCTTTGGTGGAAAGTTAGTTTGGAAAATGTACATCAAACCACAAAATATATAGTTTCAAATCATGCAACAAAAGTACCTTGACAATAACTGTCCATCAAGAATTTTCTCTATATTAGATCCTCCTAAAGGATCAGTTATTTGGGATTTTATGATTTCCTCAAGACAGATAGTAACTAAGTTCATTTCTTGGGAAGTGAATAATGGCGAGTTAGTAAAATTTTGGCAAGAATCATGGAATGGTGTACCTCCCTTAACTAAAATTGAAGCAATTGATGACATTGCTTCAGCTTCGAAAAGCACTTGGGGAAATTACTTGGTGGATTATGTTTCAGCAATATGTTTTTTCTCTAGGAAAGTGATTTGGAAGGATCCAAACGATCTTCCTATCTCTCCCCAGGACAGAATAAGATTGGCCAAAATCTTTTCAGAAAATTTGGTTTCTTTGTCAGGAAAGGTGGATAAGTTATTTTGGGCTCTGGGAAAAGATGGAAAATTCACTATTAAAGAAGGATACAAACTCATTCAGCAGCAGGATTCTAACTCAGTCCCTTGTCATGCCTTCTCATTTTGTTGGAATCATGTAAGTCTTCCAAACAAAGGTTTCTTTACTTGGATTGCATTGAAAAAGAGGGCTCTAACAAGCGATTGACTTCATAAATTACATATCTCGCAACCTTTTAAATGTCTTCTTTGTGATCTAGAGATTGAAGATGTGGATCATCTATTCTTGAACTGTCCATTTGCACAACAGTGTTGGTGGTTTATTCTTGGAAAATTACACTATTTCACTCCTCTTCCCATGAAGATTTGGGATCTTTTTCAGTCATGGCCATAATTATATACGAATTCCCTATTCTCTAGCTTGTAGAAATGTATCCCGACATTCATGGTATGGGAAATATGGTGGGAATGTAATAAAATAAATTTTTTTAACTGCTCTTCTTCTATTGAAGTCATTCTTACAGGACTAGAAAGATCGATTTCTGAAGTGGTTAATGATAGTCATTCAAAAGTCAGATGCAATCTAGGTTTTCCTAATTGGGACAGTGTTATTATTTGAGAATCAAAAGGTATTAAGGTGTCAATTGGTTGGTGTCATCAATCACAACCAACAAGTGCACATGATCAAGCATCAGTCTATTGGCATACTCCTGTCCAAGGGATTGTTAAGATCAACTTTGATGGATCTTCACGAGGAAATCCAAGAAAATAAGGGGTGGAAGTTTGCATTCAAGATCACCGAGGTAAAGTTTTTGCGATAAAATACTCTCCACTTCCCCAAGGTTTAAATAATATGGCAAAGGCTCACACTTTATTTTATGGTCTTGTCTTGGATAAACTTGTTGGTTTTCAACATATTCAGGTAGAAGGTGACTCGTTGGTTATTGTTAATGCCTGCATTAAAAGAGAAACTAACAATTGGCAGTTAGCATACATTCTACAACAAATTTGGTATCTCCTTGACACCTTTAAAGAGGTTTACATATCTCATACACTTTGTGAAGGTAATTCACTGGCAGTTTATTTAGCCAATATGGGTTGTGATGGTTTGGATATGGTATCTCTAAATCCTGATGAAATCATTAGTAAGGACATTAAAATGAAAATCTTGACTTTATTTGATATGGAATCTAATGTAAGTTCAAATTCAATCTTGTGACATCATATGGGGATGACGTTGGAAGTACTAACAAGCTTCTTGTCAGATGTGATTAATGCATTACATATGCGAGGTTTGTGCGGGATATCACTGGCATTTGCATCAAAGTGTTATGAGATGGAGGATTAAAGGTGATTAGTATAGATTACATCATGTTAGAATTTCTAGTTTAAAGAAATTTGGAATTCGAGCCACCAAAACAAGTTCTACTACCCCCGCATGCACAGAAGACATGCGCTGACTGATCAAATGAATAACTTAAATGTACTTTGCATGTTCAAAACTGGGTCATAATGTGCAAATTAATTTTTCTAAGGATGGATGTTCATAATATCTATTATGATACAAGATTGAATGGGATCCTCTTTAAATTGAAATCTATACCTGTCTAAGCTCTATGGTTTTAAATAGCCATACATTCTTGCCAACAACACCTTTGTTTCATTACCAAATATTTGACACAATGGAGTCTGAGAAGGAGATATGTGCAAAATGCAGGCAATGTGGGAGATATCATAATGATATTTTACCAAGGAATTATTGAATTTATTTTCTATTGAATATAATGGAGGAGGTTTTGCTGCTGCAGATAGATGATTCAACACTAGCGGTTATGTTTGATTGTCATTCATAGGTGATTAGGGTTTTAGTATGATATGTGATTGAGGATTAAATTCTCTCATCACAGACAAAATAGTTTGCATACCCATCTCAGATCATGGCTATATCTTTTCCAATGCTATGGACCTTCTGCAGTCAGTGCACCTCCTGGAGATACTTGCAAACAAAGTGGTTAAGCCATAGTTCTTCCAGGACAATGCGATAAAAAGGGCTATGCAACAATATGACTTGTGGAACTTCCATGCGCTGGTGGGTGGTTTGTTCTCTTGACATATTCTTCTCACCAACCACAACTTCATGGTGGTATATGAATGTATAAAATGAACATTGGAGAAAAAAAGTTATCATTACATTAAGCATTCTTTACACTCATCAGGTTGAGTCTTGGGGCATGTGTTGGTTGCAAGAATTAGGTCAATGGTCTATGAACTAATGGATTTATTATAAATCCCTAATTCTCTTGCAAGATTGAGCAGTATTTCCCCTGTTCATGGCCAGTCAGCTCTGCAGATGGAGGGTGTCCCAGACCTAAATGATCATCCCTTTAAAGTCAATAGGTGGCATCAACCATCTGTACAATAGGAGCACATTGTTGGTTAGGGTGATACAAAAATGATGGGTTGGATGTGCTCACACATGTCAGTGGGAATGTTCACGGCTATAATGTGGATTCTTCTAGTTTGTCTCCTTGCTCTCAACCAGACTTGGCGGGTCAGGGTCCTAGTGATATGGAAGAATAAGTGAAGTTAATGTTTTGCAATTTTGGTGTTTATATTGTTTGGCTGTATCATGTTATATCTTCTATATTATCATGCCAAATTTTGTATGATAAACTATATTCTAGGGGTAGATTAGGTTATATTATGTTGGAAAAATTTGTAAGCCCAATTCAATATTATAATGTATCGAGCAAGGATATCAGTTTTTCTTACTGGTTCTTTCCCGATTGAGCCCTTGAACTAGGTTTTATATTAAATAATATATATAGTGGCTAGCCCACTTTTTCTTAAAACAACATTTAAAATTGTATCCCTATATAGCTTATTGCTCACCTAGACCTTATTTTAGCTTGTATAACCTCTTGTACATGATCTTGGTATTCGTGCTCAATTCCACATTAAATTTTGGCATCTCCTCAATATTTCAAACTCTACGTCCTAATTTGGACCCACATTAGAGGGATCAAGTTACCTTGGGAAACCCACTCCTTGATGTTGAAGCACAAATTTAAACCAATTAATAGTTAGCATGTGGAAGTGATAATTTTAGGCCCATGTTGGTTTTCTTTAAAATTAACACCCAAAAATGCTCGGTGAGACATAAAAGCAAGCTATCCTCTACTATTTTGACATCCACTCTCTAGAAAACAATTGTATTCTCAAGATTAAGAACTCAAGAATTCCAACATCAAGCACTCAAGGAATTTCATCCCACCATATTCTTCAGATCTAGCATTGTAGAAAGGTTCAACATCCTTGATACAAAAATGTGTTCATAAATTTTCTTTTTGGTCTTATGGATTCATGTTATTACATCAACACTTGTGACAAAACTTAAAGAGCATTGTGTCAAGGAGGTATAAGACATCTCAATTCTCAAATCTAGCCTTTTCTATAGATCAACATTCTTCCAATTGTATTTTAATTTATTTCATTTTCATGGTTAATTCTAGAATTGGGATTTGACCTATAAAAACCCACTTCTACCCAACATTTTCCTTTCATTATATGTGTAGGGTGGTGAACACGCAAAGAAATATGCAGATTAAGCATTTGGAGATCTATAGTTTGTAGGTCATTAAATTTGAAGTTGCTAGGAGCGTGTCACCCTAGGTAACTGAGTTCCAGGAGAAGGTCGCCCTAGCCAATTGAGTCCCTCTAGCTTGCTTGAAATTCATTCTATAGTTCAGTTACAATTTATACTTCCTGAACCTTCTATCGAAATTCACCTATCGGTTTTCTATTTTCTTCTCCTTGCTAAAAGTCATCATTTCTCCTTAGTTTGACCTAGTTTATTCATTCATCTTCCATAATTTCATAGTCACATTTTAAATCCCCATAAATGACCACTAAATTTACCTTTTGCATAAATATTTTAGGCTAAGTGGATTGTTCTCCTTCAAAAGGTAATTAAAGTGGAAACATGCCTAAGCTTCCTAGCTTATTCATACAAGTTAGTGAACCCCATTTCCCCGCATTACATTTTGGTGAACTCTATGTCTTTCATACTTATTTCTAATTTTTATTTTCAGATTGATCCATATTCTCTTAGTTAAGTATTATTTATAATTATTTCTTAAATTTATCATTTATTCTCTTGTATTGTATATATTTTAAGGTTGTGCTCACCCACATTACATTTCGGTAAAATCAACATATCTTACTATTGCATCATCTGATTTTCAGATATGATTTGGAGGAATTATATTTCATTATGAAATTCATCAAATTTGATTTATTTTCTATTTCACATGTGATTATATTACTTCTTAGTGACATTTATCAAAATCATGTGTTAGATAAAGACTTCTTTCACTTCATGTTGCTCATATTTATTCATCGTACCATTCATATGGAATCATTACACTTTCAAAAATATTTCATACTTGTAAATCATTTCACTAAATATATTAATCATATCACATGTTTTTATATCATAGCATTCTTAATAATATTCATGGACTATGTGGATCTCATAAGAGCTTTTGTACAAAATTATAATCCTAGAGATGACATTGAAATAAATAATAGTTTTACCTCTCCTAGGCTATAATTTTTTTAATGAGGATAGATTCTATACTTCTATTAATGATCTTCCCAATAGAGATGCAACATTCATGAATAGTAATAGATCCTCTCACAAAGATACCTTGATGCAAAAGGCTAAACATGTTAATTTAAGCGTTTCTTGAAATCCTCTCTATTCTCCTACATATTACCATTATCATCAGTATATCGTAAATCAAGAAGATGTAATGCACTTTATTCATGATATATCTTCTAACATAAAATTAAGAAAATATAAAGACCTTTATGACCCTTTCTCATCTGAACCTACTATAATAAAGTGGATGCAAACAATGATGGTAGGATCATGAATATACCTATAGAGATTAATCTTCCTAATACCCATACCTACACACCACCTTTTCATTAACCACAAGCTTAAATCCGTCTACCCTCTAAATTAAAGATATATTATAAGGTAGGTAATGACATTATCTCTAAACAAGGCTATATCAGACAAAATCTTGGAAAATCCAAACAAGGAATAAAATTACCTATAGAACCTTTTCCCACATGATGTACTACACAAAGCTTAAGATTTTGACCTCAAGAAAGTATTTTCCATAATATTATTCAAGATGATGCAATGACATATTTTTTCCGTAGAAAAAGAATAAAGAAAAGACCCAACACAAGTGATGTTCCTTCTACTTCAAATTCTAACCCCCCACCTTCCTTACCAACTCTTTTACCACATAAATTAACATTATGTTGCCTATAGATAATCGATTGGCAATAGCTAAAATAATCCATTGGAAACTTAAATATGACAACAAAATTAAACTTATTTATCACTATTCATAAAAAATTACAAACCAAAGAATAATTTTTTTTTATAGCGGTGTACATTGTCTTTTCATTATAGTCATACTAATTATCTTATAATTGTGTTCAATTTCTACAATTTATTCAAGATTTAGTAGATATATGTCTTATTCATATTACAACAGACACTATGTTTTTTCTTCACATTAAAAATGTGGCGCATTCGCACTCACTTTGCGTATTATGGTTTTCCCCAATATGTAGCCTTAGTAAATTACCTTATTAGGGGCTCTTTGTTTTGAGTAGTGCTATTATTTCATATAAAATCTTACCTTTTGAGAAACATAAGATCTCCTCTCCTTGTCTTTGTGCTTGGGGGAAAAGTTTCTCTTTCTCAATCTCCTATCCTTTCTAGGGATCCACTTTCCCTTGGTTGAGTGGCAGTTTTTTTATTATCGTGTGATGTCCTTTCTTGCATTGAATTTTTTGTTTTTCTCAAGGATTCACTCTTTTTACAAGAGATGGGTATTCTTTATTAAACCACAATACTGATTTGAAAGTGTGTGTTTATTATAAATAAATCCCCCACTTGGGGCTCAATGTGTGTTATCCTTCACCAAGAAACCCTTTACCTAGCAATTGGGAGAGTGTGAATTCTTGTTCCCCTTCCTTTCTTTTGGTCAAAGATGTTATTTTTGTTCAAGAGATCCTCTTATAGGTAGATGTTTGAGAAAATATATCTTCCTCATATCCTTCCACATCCCTCAAAAGGATCCCTTTACACTTTTTGTAAGATATTATTTTTACAACTATCTCTTCCTTGTCTCAAAAGAGTTATGCCTCATTGACTAGGGTTGCATGTAAATTTTTTCTTAAATGATATATCCTTGGTGTTAAAGGTGTGTATCATTTTTATTATTTTAATTAAGATTCATTTTTACCTAATGCAGGAGCATCCTTGGGTTCTCTTAAGAAGACATATAGGAGAATCGAAAAGAAACAAGCAAAGAAGACTCCTACAAAGAATCCTACAAGAACACCAGCAAGAGTAGCTAAAGGCATTGAATCTGAATCAACTAGACAAAAGGCTAAGACAATAAAGGATGATGGTGAGGAAACCCCTTTAGACAAGGACGTGAAAGAGGTAAAGAAAATAGGTATAACTTCTAAATGCATTTCTATTGATGAATTTATACAAGCCATTGAAAATTATGGAGGATTAAGTGGAGTTTCTAGGAAGTATGATTTATGTCATAGTGATGAAATTAAGAGAAGAATGGAAAATGCAATCATAAAGAGCAAGAAAAATTTAAATAGACGTCCTGCAGAAATTAGAGGTCATATTTTTGGAAATTTATTTAACATAATACATGGTAGATGGAAGACTTCTTTAAGTATTGACAATGAAGTAAGAGAGAAAGCATTGATGGAGTGTAATATTGGATTATATATAAATGGAATTGAATCTTTTATTGAAGCACACAAGTATGCTTTCCCTATCAAAAGAAAATTCACTAAGATTATGGTAGGAGAAACAAAGGGTCTACATGAAGAAACAATTAAATTCTAGAAATATTACATTGAAAGATGTAAAAGAGCTCAAGATGAAGGAGATGAAGGGGAAGAAGGTACAGAACCTAAGCATTCTGGTGAGGAAGAAGAAGAGGAATTTGAAAAATATGAGGTATAAATCATTGAACCACTTTGTTCACCCTCTCTACCTAGCACTTATATTCAATCATAAGTAATTGGGAAAGTTGTTGAGGTCATCCCTGCACAGGTTGAGGAAATAAAGAAGCAAGAAGAGAATATAACAAAGGAGAAAAAGAAAGATGAGGTAGTTATTGAGGAAATACCTTATGAGGAGATAAAGAGATTAATGAGAGTCACACTTACCCATCATGCTACACATTTAGATATATAATTGGTAACCCCTACCAATGTTGAGACAACAACAATAGAAGACAAACTTGTTAAAAGAAAGCTGGAGCTTGGTGAGTCAAAAAAGAAGAGGAGAAGAGTGAGTATACAAATTCCCAAAGTATCTGAGGAAGAGGAAGCCATTGAAGAGACGAATTTAGACAAGATAGATTTCAAATTGTTGAGTCCTAAGGAAATGATGACACTATCAGACAAGTTGAGATTAGGAGTTGAGAGAAACAAGGCAAGACTGAAGAAGAAGAAGAAGGAGAGAGTAATAAATGTAGCAAAGGAAATATTGCACACTCTAGTACCTGATGCTAATATTGATGAAAAGGATAATTTCATTGATCAACTGGACAAGTTAGAAAAGGTAATACTAGAGCATACATCATTTTTGGATATAGTTTCAATATTAATAGATGAAGATGCCTATGATAAGAAAAGGATGGAAAAGGTAAAGGCTAAGATTGCAAAAGACAAAGAAGATTTTCAGAAAGAAGCTGAGATTGCAAGAGGTAATCTGAAGATTATTGATGAAATCTTGACAAAAGTCTGAAAGCTATCTGAGGTTAAAATTGATATAGACAAGAATGCAAAATAATTTCAGAAGGAATAGGATGAAACAATTGAGAAGTGTGATGTAAATTCTAGTAGTGCTACAGTTTATGCAGCTAAAGTCAGAGAGCTAGGAGGTAAGCTAAAACTAATCCAGGATGAGCATGAACAAAATGTGAACACTTTACTTGATTTGAACTCATTTTTGGCCCCTATTGCTGATATAATGATAGTAAGTGTTAAGAATGTTGAGTACTTTATTAGGCAACCTGAGCCAACTACACTAGATGAATTAGAAGATCTTTCAGGTAATCTTATGGGTTAGAATATTGCACTTGTCAATTTAAGGACAATTTGGGATACTACTTTGAGTGTAGCAAAGAAAACTTACACAACTATATTTGACAAGTTGTAGTGTCATTTGATTGAATGCAATGTGGACTGCAATTTTTCTTTACACCTTTTTCCTTGATGACAAAAGGGGGAGAATATTATGAACATAACAATATGGAGAAAATGTAAATGGGAACACACGTTTGATTTTGAAGTATTATGAAAGGGGGAGAAATGGAATGGAACAATATTGTACATGGAGTACTATCAGTTAATAAAATGGAAATCTTTTGGAAAATTTTTATTCTGAGTTACTATGAACAATGTGTTACGTAATTTTCTTTTCCTTTTACATTGTTATGTACACATTTGAAATTGACAAGGTTTGCCATCAATTCCAAAGGGGAGATTGTTGGCATTGATTAATTAACTGGGATAGATAAAAAAAAATGATACCTATTTGATCAAATATTTTCATTGATGGTCAAACACACTAAAAAATATATCATCTCAATTGACAATGATCGGCAGTGAAGAATCTAATTTGTACAATGTAAAATTGACCAAGTGACATAGTAGCATGATGGAAAACTAATGAATGAATATGAAGATTGGAGTATTATGAGGAGAATTTTTATAGGATGATGTAATATAACATGTTAGAGATTAATTTCACAATAGACTCTTTAAATGTTAATGCATTATTTGGATTTGAATGATTAATCAGTATCTTAGAAGAAACACTTCAACATTATTTTTTTGATTACCCAACAAAAAATCAGTACAAATTTCAAGGTGAGGTTTGGTATGAAAGTTATCTGAGTTGTCAAGATTGTATTG
The DNA here is from genome assembly GCA_018584345.1 of Thuja plicata. Taxonomy (NCBI): domain Eukaryota; kingdom Viridiplantae; phylum Streptophyta; class Pinopsida; order Cupressales; family Cupressaceae; genus Thuja; species Thuja plicata. Next base: position 979,385 of record MU224396.1, read on the forward strand.
GTTTATTTGAATGGATGATTTTTCTAAGGTTAGCAATGATCTAGAACATTCTACAAGAAGTTGAACTTAAAATGTAAAATGACCTAAAAGCATGTTTGAATTCTCGAGATTGGTGAATTGAGAAAGAGGAGAGATAACCACTTAAGAGGAAAAATCAATGGTATTGATTAAGTATAAAAAATAGTAATTAATCATATAAAATATTATCTGTGAGAAGGATACATAAGGGTGAGATGGTTTTGTGAAGGAAGAACATTCACAAGATCAATTAGCGATCGATACAGAAGATTGTGGAGAGATTGGAAGGAGAGGTTTGATTTACGAATAGTATGGAAGTGTGAGAAATTACAGGGCATAACAGATCATATTGGTAAGGTGTTCTAATATAGATCAATCACTTTTTGTTCTCTGACAATTGCAGCAAGTTAAATCCTTTCAGAAGGTAGACTCTTATAGGTCTTAGTTTCTAAATCCTTTCACTAGGCAAGTCTCTAGATTGAGATTTTAATCCTTACACAAGGTAGACTTTCAAAGGTCTTTATTTACATATCATAGTGTACTAGGAATCTCTCACATGAAGAATAATTGTTAGCAATAATTTTTTGTAATCCTTTCATAGGGTACCTTCCACACTACAGTAGATAAGATTGTGGGTTCCATCCCCACCGTGGTTTTTCCTCTTACAAAAGGTTTCCATGATACCAAAATCATTGTGTCACATGGGTTATGGTTGTGATGTTTTGGTTTTCAATATTTACTTCTTTATGTTTATGAGTATGATCAGCAATAATGGTTAATGCATCAATAATCAGTTTAGTGTTTTGTTTCTAACCGGTGATCAAAATTAGTTTAAATTGTTGTATTGGTTACTATACTGATTCACCCCCCTCTTAGTGCATTACTTGGTACTTAATACCCAACACAGTATGCACCAAATAAAGTATCCTTTCAGATTTAAAATACTTTCTCTTGAAAGTAGAACTAGTTTCCTTACCCAACTGACATTCTTTACACATCATGTTGTCTGGTTTGACAAATTGAGGCAATCCTCTAACTGCATTATTCTTACTCACTTTTATGAAAATATCAAATTTTACATGAAAAAAGATTTTATGTCATAACCAACTATCTTCAACCTTTGCAACCAAACAACTATTCATAGTAGTAATCAGATGGAATAATTTACCTCTAGTCTTCCTACTAGTAGCAACCTCCTCACCAAATCTTCCAATAATTCTACATACTCCTTTGAATTCCAATCTATAGCCTTTATCATTCAACTGACCCACACTCAAAATATTTTGTTAAACCATCCACATAATAGAAATCATAAGTATTACTCTTTCCATTCAAAGAAAAAGTGCATTTACCTTTAACCAAACAAGGTGTAATATTACTAAACCTTACCACACCATCATCAAACTTGTCAAGTTTAATAAACTTACTCTTGTCACCGTTCTTTTGATGTGAGCACCCAATTTCTATAATCCATTCATTATTCTATCTTATATGAGAAACTAGAGCCTTTTCTCCTTCAGATGGATCTTCTTTGACTGCAACAAACACAAACTCTTCTTCTTCATTATCTCATGATTCTTCATTGGTAAATCCTTAATCCACTACAACAAAGCATTGTTTCTTCTCTTTTCCCTTAAATCTTCTAAAATTATCCTTTTGTTCACCATTAGGACATCTAGCAACAATATTTCCAATCTTATTACAAGAGAAATGTTTTAGTGGAAGTTTAACTTTGTACTTACCAATCCCTTTAGGTAATCTCTTTGCTAATAGAGATTCAAACTCTCCTTTTTTCCTCTCTTCTTTCAAGATAGATTCAAGTTCCCTGGCATAACTTGGCATGTGATCAGTATCATGAATTTTTTCATTACCTTTCCTTACCAGTACATTAGACACTAATGCTTTGAAAGCAACTTCAACTCTTGGAATATTTTTATCATAGTTATTCAACTCAAATGCAGTAAGCTTACCGATCAATCCATCTACAGTAACATTATCAAATGTTCTCAACTCGTTTATAGAAGATACTCTAATGGCATAAGAAGGAAATAAAATTCTTAACATTTTACTTACCATAGTATCTTCCTCAATAGTTCCACGATCACCTTTAATAACACTAACCGCTATTTTATTCTTAGGCCATATTGTGCAATATTATTTCCTTCTACCATTTTTCATGTCATCATATTTTCCTCTAAGACTGTCTTCCTTAGAGTTCTTCACATGAATATCTCCACCATAGATAAGTTTCAAATTTTCCCAAACATCATAGACAGCCTCTAGTTCAAGAAATATCAACATAATCAACATTAGATAGGGAACTTACAATGGCTTCATGTGATTGAGTATCTTCATGTTGTTCCTTTAGTTCATGTACAATGAGCATTCCAATAGGGGTGATATACCATTTTGTGACATGCATCCAGTATTTTTGTTCCATACCATTTAGGTATAACTTCATTCTATCACACCATACCAGGTAGTTGTCCTTATAAAACTTGGGAGGTTCCTTCCTCATAATTTGATCTTTTCATCAAGCTGTTAGGCTTACCACAAAGAGGACCAAAGCTCTGATACCAATTTTTAGTATTATTAGGTCCAATATTACTGAGAGAGGGTGAATCAATAATCTAATAATTCCAACTTTGAATTAACCATTCAGCCACTTGTATCACTAAACATTCATTTCATGGAAAAATTAAGTAGTAAGGATGGTAAAGAGGTGAAGGAAACCACGGGACCTGGAAAACTTATGCATGCTAGCACTAGGAAGTTGAGCCCAAAGGATGAAAAGGAGACTGAAGATCTCAAGAACCCTATTGGACAAATGCAGCTTATGGTTGTCTAGGCACAAGACCTTATGGATGACATGTAGTTGTCCTATCTTTGGTCCTATCTTTTTGTTGTCCCTGCTCATGTTTTTAGTTTTTTGGGGCTTTTTGTAGGGTTGTATGCTTGCTTAGATTTTTTTCTTTCCTTTTTGGGTGCTACGACACAATTTCAGTTGAACTTGTTGAATATTTGTAAAACTCTTATTATAGGTTGCGGGTCCTTGTAAAACTTGTTTTTACGTAATTAGAACAACATAAAAGTTTTTCTCGTGGAAACCCAACTGGGAAAACCCATGTGTGGGGATGACACCCACTAAAATATGCACTCTTATGAAGTATGTCCAATTAAGAGCTTAGCCATGTTAAAAGCTTACAATAATACCTGGTAAAGAGAAAGACCCTGTTAGGAGTCACCCGTTCAAGGGATTTACCTCTAGCCCTATTAGGAGTAACTAAAGAGTCACCATGTTAAAGGATTTACAATTCAAACCTATTAGAATCTACATAGTCAAGGGATTTAGCTTGATTAATTTGTTAGAAATCAACAAGTAAATGATCTGAGAAAATAACACTTCCTTTGCAAATACAGATCTAGTTCAAGCTCAATCTCTGCTAGACATGCATACACACTTATCTTTTCTTCTTCTTCTTGATTGAACCTCTACATCCATTGATCTACACTTGTATATTTCAAAATTTTACATATTTATATAATACAAGTTCAGTAAGGAAATTAAGTGCCTTACAAAACATTTTACAATATTTCATGCTCAATGAGAAATCCCTAAAACATGTTACAAATCTAGAACATGTTCTAACAAACTCAGGTTGGCCTTCTAATTCATTGCACATTGATTTGACAAAGAAAAGTAAAACCAAAATATATTCTTCAATGTTCTTGCACAACCTCTAAAAAATCTAATCATAAATGATCACAAACATGCCAACTCATCAATCCTCATCGACAGGGATAACTTTAAGAAACCCCCCCCCCCCCCCCCCCANCTCATCAATCCTCATCGACAGGGATAACTTTAAGAAACCCCCCCCCCCCTCCCAAAAAGTATAAAATTGTGGTGGATCACATTTTTTTTTGAGGGAAAATTTTTAATATTGATGGCGAATTGTGGTTCAAATTATAGATATTTGGTGGCGAATTTTTTAATACCGTATACAATTTTTATAAAAATATGGCGAAAACAAATGATTTTAATAAGAAAATTATTAATATAATTGGCGAAGCTGGAAAATTTTACTGATAAATTATGGCGAAATAATTTTCCAAATATTGTAATGAATTATTTGTCATGGCGAATGTATTTCAAAAATACATATAAACTTGGCGATTTAAGGGAATAGTTGTATAGTTGGTATGGCGATTTAATAATTGGAAATAACTATTAAAGTTTCATTCTCCTAAGTTTTCATTCTAAAAGGATGACATGTGTGATGTTTTTGGAGAGAGTTTTTAGTAAAGGAGTTATGTCACCACATTTCTTCTGAAATGCACCTTCCACCATTCATCTCTCTTAATCCAATGGTTCTGATTTGATGTTGAAGTTGCATCGGGTCCCACCTCTATGACGTCACAGACTTACACGTCCATTGGATTACAACATATCAATGGCCAAAGATGAATTTTGGGCCTATTGTTGGTCTTCATAATGTTTACGGCAAACTCTCGGTGGAATCATGACACGTGGTATGATTGATCATACCAATAAGGTACGATCAATAATACCACATGTCATGATTTCACTGAGAGTTTGCCGTAAACATTATGAAGACCAACAATAGGCCCAAAATTCATCTTTGGTCATTGATATGTTGTAATCCAACGGACATGTGAGACTGTGAGTCTGTGAGTTGTGACAAGAAAAATTTAAAAATTATAAACAACTCTCGTAGAACTAGATATGACATCAACTCAAGTAAAGTAATGACAATTAATGGTGATGAGTAGATATGACGTCAAGTAAATTTAATTAATGGCAATGAGTGGATATGACATCACGTAAAGTAATGAAAATTAAGCTGCAATTAATTGTCAATGATAGATAAGTGTGAACTGTGACATCATTATCTATTCATTACCAATTTACCTCGATAGAATAATGCCTTAAAGTTAAGACTTAAATGAAAACATCATGTCAT
>MU224396.1:999190-1010931 GCA_018584345.1 Thuja plicata
TTTCCCGATTGAGCTCTCGAACCAGTTTATTATAAATAATAATATTAGTGGTCACTCCACTTTTGCTTAAAAAAAAAAAAAAAAAAACAATATCACACCCTATTTTAGATTATGGCATTTCATAAGTAGGGACCATAAGGTTCTCGATAAGAAACTTGCACTTGCGACTATTTTTAGGCATAGAGATCAAAGATCCAATTGTATCTATGATATCAAAATATTTGTTATTGGCTCTTAGAATTTGGTGGAACTGGATTTCTGCAAAGTATTGTTTCAGATCTTCAAACATTTTGTGGTAGGGAAATAACTTATCATCCTTGGTTTGATACTCATCATTAACTTATTTAATAACAATCTAAGAGTCACCAAAGACAAGGAGGTGATTGATTTCCCATTGAATGACTAAATGTAGTCATATGACCAAGGCCTTGTACTCTACTATATTGTTTGTGCACACAAATGTCAACTTGGAGGATTTTAGGATCAAATCTATGTGTGGCGTTACAAACAAAACTCCTGCCCCCAATCCTTTCGGTATAAATGACCCATCAAAATAAAGTTTCTATTGTATACTTGGGGTTATAATCGTGATGGATTCATCAAGAAAATACACAATGATAGGATGATCTTCTAGGATAGGTGATTTTCTAATTGGTCTATAATCACTTTTCCTTTGATGGATTTCCTATCTATACATTAAATTTAAAAATCACTCAGGATCATAACCCATTTAGTTGTATGACCAGTGAGAGTAGGTTTAGACAACACGTACTTAAGCGGATCAATATTTGCAATGAGTTGTGTCTTATGATTATGCATGTAATGATGAATTTTTTACATGCATAATATCATGGCCAAGCATGCTCACTCTATATATGTGTAGTTCAACTCATATCCAACCAATGTTATTCTCAAGTAATATATTTCACATTCCTTTTTTTTGTCATCTAGTTGTGCTAGGAGTTCTCCCAATGTGACGGTTGTAGTTGATATGTAGAGGATCAAAGGTAGACTAGAATAGGAAGGACTAGCAATGGTGGGTTAGCTAGATACTTCTTGAGCTATTCAAATTCTTTCTGGCATAGAAAATCCCAAAGGAACTTAGTATCTTTCAATAGAAGGTGAGAGAAATGATGAATCTTATATACTAGCTAGGATACAAATCTGTGGATGGATTGTATTCTTTCTTGCAAGATGTGGAGCTGCTGTAGTATTTTAGGAGGCAACATCTCTAAGATAGATTTCACTTTCTTTGGGTCTACCTCAATTCCTCTATGAGAAACAATATAACCTAAAAATTTCTTGATTGGACACCAAAGACACACTTTTTAGGATTCAGCCAAACTTTGTACTTTTCTAATCTATCGAAGATTGGTGTGAGGACAACAATGTTTGATTCTCTAGCCTTTGATTTTACCAAGATGACATCAACATAATCTTCCATAATATCATGCAAGAGGTCATGAAAGATAGTTAGCATATCTCATTAATAGGTTTCTACAACATTCTTAAGTCCAAAGGGCATGCCTTGATAACACAAAGTACCCCATGGTGTAGTAATGCAATCTTGTGTTGATCTTCTACTACAATTCTAATCTGATTATATCTAGAAAATTCATCCATGAGAGATATCATTCAAATCCTATTTTCAAATCTAATATAATGTCAATATCGGGGAGTGGAAAATCATCCTTGGAACATGCTATATTCAAGTCTTGAAGTCTGAATAAATGCGGATTCCCCCAATAGCTTTACCTATTGGAACAATATTAGAGACTGACTGTAGATAGTCTAAGGGTCTTATGAACTCAACATCAAGCATCTTATGTAACTTTGCTTTCAATAATAGTGCTATTTATGGACGCATCTTGCATAAATTTTTTTGACAATAATTATTTTAGGGTCTACCACAAGATGGTATACGACTAGATTAGGGTCTAGTCCAGGAATATCTTTTTAAGTCTAAGAATAATTCTTTTGTGTTTCCCAAAGGAACCTAGCCATATCTGCTTTCTCTTTCTCATTCAAGGATGCTTCTATGAATGTGATTTTGGCCTCATTAATGGTTCCAAGGTTCACATCAATTGCATTTTTGATGACGATATAGAATTTCTCTTGAGGTAGATACATGAAAGGAAAGTCAACCTATCCCTCTCCTAGCACCTCAAAAATGTTTTCAGTAGAGAATGTGTCCTCCAATTTCTCTTTTTCTCCATCTAAAGGTGCCTTAGAGAGGTTTTCACTAGGGGATGTATTATTTTTTATTTTATTTTTTTATTTTACGACTAAGAGAGTTGACTTGACTTCCAAAGTAGGCTTGATCAATATACTTGCTTTTGTGTTCATAGTCTTTGAGATATATTAGGCCAAAGAGGGCTAATATTTCCTCATATGAATTACAAATTTCTAAAGTTGGTGATGAGCCATGTTGGTCCCAATCAATAAATTCAAAGTGTTTGAGTGGGAGGCTAGGGAATAAAGGGTCTATGACATTGATGGTAAGGATATGATCAGTATCAATGAGCGTCTTCTATGTATTCTAAGGGAACTTCATAGAATTCCTCATCAAGGTATTAATTAGAAGAATCTTCACAGTCATTAGTTAAGGGAACATTATTTTCTAGAAATCCCAATCCTCAGTTGCGAGGGTAACCAACGACTTTAAGAGGCTCTTTCATACCTTTCTCGTGTGCACCTAAGCTTGTGCCACGATATCCCATCTTTTCAACTATGGGAGTTGCCTTAGGAATTTTATCTCTTGGTATGTCCACGGGCTTATCTTGTCCATCCTTAAAAATAAATGACAAGACATCATATTCCATGTATTTTTTGGTGCTCTCAAAATTTTGAGAGTACCATGTTGAATTTTTGTCTAAGGCTGAAAAGTGCACCTTTATAAACTATTTTTCAGAGGCCTAGTTTGAGAGCTCATATCTTGAAATCTAGTGATTGTCATAATAAGTTGAGATGGAAATGTGTTCTACACATATCGGATAGCATGCGTATCCATTTGAAGCCTTTCACAGTCAGTTCTACCCTATTACAATGCACCTAGTTTGAGGAGTTTGCATATATTTGCATTGTGCTCGCATTCAAAAATAATGAAATTGCCCACTTTGAAGGCGTATGTCTCACTTGTAGTTGATTTTCATGAGATAATATTCTTTCCCTTTCATTATAGGCATGTCAAAGAGCCCCCAAATCCATTTGGAGACCCCAGTGACCTCGTTTGATCTATTTGCCAAGCCCACTCCAAGCAGGATTTATTCAATTTTCAGTGTGTGCAGCAATAAAGTTTTCCAAGGGGCCAATGTTTGATGTAAATATTTTGAGGCCAAGTGATCGTCATAACATATGGGTTGTTAATTTATACTCCCTGCATGTAAATGTATTACTTGGACCAACATAAGAGTTCCAGAGATTGATTTTCTATTTTTACAAGGGCAGATCAAAATACAACTTACATAGTTTTTACATCTGCATTCCCAAAATGTTTCAAAATGGTTGTGTTCCCATAAATAACTCACATTCAATTTTGAATCAGTTAAAATCCTTTTTCACATATACTCATTGTACCTGAGTGAATCAGTGTGCCAAGTGACAGATTCTCAAGGTGACATTTAGTATTTTTTTTCAAATGGCTTTCTTGGCGAGGTTTACACGTGTCGACACACGGGTACAGAAAGAACGAAGTAGCCAAATTTGACAATTAAAATCTCCCTCTTTAGGCATCATCAGGCAAATCCATTTTACAGAATGAATGGTGGTGTATCAAATTGTTTGCTTGCCAGTTTCATAGGTCATATGGTCATCTGATCATTTTTCAGAGCTAGTTCTGGAGGCTACATAACATATTTTTGGTCACAGTACTGAGGTATCCAAAGCTTTTTAAAATGGATACACAGTTAAGGATTTTTTTCTCTAGATACATAGGAGATTGTATTCACGCAATCTAAATTGAAAAAATTGCTTCAATTTGAAAAAAATTTAAGTTAAGTCCACAAGGGACAAAACATTCACCTTCAAGAACACATGCATTTTCATTTAAATTTAAGAATTAATTATTATTTAAATCTTTTTGGTTTAAATAATAATATTTCAGGTGGAAAATCATTATCCCTGTAAATATGAAAAGGAGAAACTTCAAATCATCTTAATGTTTTACCAAATATATGTTGAAGTTGGAAGGGTGTGATGGTTTATTTTATAATCATTTTTATTTTGATTATAAGAATCTATAAAGAAAAAGGGGTGGTGATAAAATGTGGTGGGACCTCATCCTCTTCCTGTAAAATGATGAGGAGAAAGAATTTATATTTTAAACATTTCATGCGAGCACGTTATTTTATGGCTAAGCCACACGTCTAAATAATAGATTATGGCTATTTTTTTAGTTGTATTTTACACAAATATAATTAGATTGATTGGTTTATTAGGAGTTAGATATAAAGTTAATAAAAAAAACAAATATTGATTATCGTACTTATAAGTAAAATTATAATTAGTATTAACCACAAGATAATGAATATTATAGCCATTTGATATAGTATTTAAAGTATTATATTAATTTAGAATTATATATATTCATTTCGCAAATTTAGGATAATTAATTATGAGTATTTTCAATCAAATTAATAAAAATAATAAAATAAAATTAACCCATATAAATGTATATAAATTGTCTTTAATTTTTAAGAAGAATTCAAATAATATCAAGATTTAAAAAATATATAGTTAAAAATATCAATTAAATTATTTTCCTTAAATATAATAGACTAATTATTATTTTTTAAATAAAATAATTCATACCTAAATAATTAATATAATATATTACAAGATATTTAAAAAAACATAACTCTAAGCAAAAGGAATAGCTAACCAACAGACTACAAATAGTGGGCGGGAAAGCAACCAGCAAGAAGAACAGATTAGAGAAGGACTAAGGATCAATTTCAAGCATAAAGAAATCCAACACTGAAGGATAATAACCAGATAAATACATTTTTAAATTAAGAAATATTCGAACAAGGAAAAAATAGTAACTTTTTATTATATATGCTCTTCCTCGTGGCATAAAACCGCGTCATCGAAGGCCACATAGACAATGATGGGAGAAGGTTGCGGTCTGCGATAAACACAAGTTTTAATCACAAAATTTTGGTACCGACAATTAGGGTTTGTGCTATGTGATTGTGGTTGCCATGATTCATGGCTTTTTCCCGTGTTTTCTCTTGCTTAGGCCAAAATATGGAAGCAGGGATTGGTTCGATGGAGGGATGCAGAACAAATGAATAGGGGAAAATGTGAATATACACACATCGGGTAAGTACTTTAATAAACTGCCAAAATTAATGTGGTTCCATCGAATGCAGGCTATGCACAAAGTAGATTTTAAGAAGCAGCTTCATATATGTTCATCCATCAATGCTCAGAGAAAGTGGTATCATAATTATATTTTTGAAGCTCTGGAAACTTTCAAGCTAATGCAATGTGCAGTTCCACAACCCCTGATTGCAATCTTTCCATATACTAATGCATAGGTAGAGGGTGTCGTTTCTTTCACAGGTGCAGGGGAGGATTGTTTTCATTCTTGACAGTGCCATTTGCAGTCACATGGTGGATTGCTTTTATCATCTTTATATAACTCAATGAGATGCTAGTTTTAGGTCTCCTCTTTACATTTCCAGTGGTTACAAGTAGGATATGGTGATTGGAAAAAGTATTTTGATGCCTTAGGCTGAAATGTATCATAGAATTATCTATTTTCTATTGATTGTGATAGTGTTTTTGCATTCCATGTTAAATTTTAGTGGCTTAGGAATTGGAGGCTAGTGAGTATGAATGCTTGGAGTTGGTTTATACCCTCTACAATGGTATTTGATCATTCTATTCAAAATTTTTAATAGTTAAGGTGCCAATGGTGTTAGAATTAGGCCATGTAGCACTTCAACGATCATATCAAGGACTACACTTTTCCATGTTTAGGGGTCTTCCCTTCCTTGACATCTCATAGGAGGCTTATCACATATGTTTTGGGTGCATTGGAACCCTAGAGAGATTTTGGAGGAGTTATCCTTGTGTTTTGTTGGGAATGTCAAATGGTATTGGTGTCATAAGTATGTCAGCCCTGCTTTGTTTATGAACATCTTTGCCTAAGGAGTGTTGTTACAAAACAAAGTTTCTTTACATTTCAATATGTGTTAATTCCATCAAATATGTCTGGTAATGTTCTTTTAAGGTGATGAGTCTCCACTATATAGGAGTTTGAGTTCCAAAACCCATGTTAAGTGCTACTTGTCAAACACAAGAAGAGATGTCATTGATTGATGCATAAGGCCAAGGTCAAACACTTTAGGGTGATGTTTGTGTGTCCTAATAAAGACTCAAAGAGTCCAGGGACCAATGATTACTTAGTATGTATGGGAAGGGTTTATGGATGTGGTTACAAGCCTAATTTGTCTTGAAGTATTAGTTTTGGGAACCTCTTGAAAGATCACTATTTTGGTCCTTTTGGAAAGGTGGTTTGATTGATTTTTCAACTTTTCATGGAGTTCTCTATATCAATTTGTATCAGAGCGAGCGAGTAGGTCTTTGAAGGGTGAGAGGTTAAATGCAATATGCCTCCAACAAAAAAAAGGTGGCTAGAGAAGTCCAAGAGTTGAGGAAAGCCTTGGAAATGAGAGATAGGGAACTGAGAGAATTTAGGGAACATGATGCACCAACGGAGAGAGAGATGAGGTAAGTTAGGAGAAAAAATGCAACACAACAAAGGTTCGAAGCCTTGGAGAGAGTGTAAAGAAGAGGGGTAGTTTTGAATGATGATAGTGACCCTGAAGAAGAGAGAGAAGAAGAGGAGAATGAAGAGGAGTTAGATCCTGAAGATAGGAGGATTACTAAGTGCTTGTAGGCGACCAAGACAAATAATCCTAAGGTTAAGGTTGACATACCTATGTATGAGGGTTATTTGAATGAAGAAGAACTCTTGGATTAGGTTCCATCCTTGAAGAACTACTTTGAATGTGAGGAGATCCCTAAGGAGCAAAGAGTGAAGGTAGCCAAGAAAAAATTGAAAGGGCATGCACTTCTATGGTCGGACTATGAACAAATAGAGAGAAGGAAAAGAGGCAAAGACAATATTGCATCTTGGGACATTACGGTAGTCAAGATCAAAGAGAAATTTTTACCATATGATTGTGCATTACAAATGTATAGGAAGTTGCGGGGTTTAAAACAAAGGGATATGGATGTGAAGGTCTACATGGATAAGTTGTGCAAACTAAGAATAAGGACAGGTCACATGGAAGACAATGCAAAGAAGGTTGTCATGTACATTGGTGGGTTGAGATTGAACATTCAGGATGAGTTGTCTACGACAAGTCCAAGGATTGTTGAAGAATGTAATCAGTTATCCATTAGGGTTGAAGAAAAGATTTAAAGGAGACAAGAGAGACAAGGAAGAGGTAGGGGAAGAAATAGTAGAGGAAGGGCTTAGGGGAAGCCATATGAATACCAAGGAGATACAAGAAAAGGCAAAGAGAAAGTTAAAGATTCAAGAGGAAAATTTGGAGGAGGTAAATACTTTCTCAGGAAGGTGTTTGAATTGTAATGAGTTTGGACATCCATCTTTCAAATGCCCTGAGAAACAAGGATCAACATCAAGTGGAGGTGATAGGAAGATTGAAATAAGAGTTCAACTACTACAAGAAGATGAAGGGGAAAGTATAAACTCTCCTAGAAAAAATTGTGTTGCGGAAGTTGGAGAAAATTTGATGCTCAGGAGGGAACTCTTACAGGTACCCAAGGAGAAGGACATGACACAAGGGAGGGCACTCTTCGGGACCAATTGCAAAATCCAAGGCAGGGTATGCAAATTGATTATTGATTCAGGTTCAAAAGGTAATATGATATATAGAGAGATGGTAGATAAGTTGAATCTAGAAAGGTTTCCCCATCAAAACCCATATAAATCCTTGTGGGTAAGTGATATTCAATCACTTTTGGTGAATGTACAAGCTTATGTTGATTTTCAAATTGGTGCATATAAGGATAGGGTCCTATGTGACACCTTTCCAATAGATCATTTTCATTTTTTGTTGAAAAGGCCATGAAAATTTGATAGGCAATCCATATATGATGGATGTGGTAATACATACACCATCATAAAGGATGGAAGAAATTTTATGCAAATACCATTGCAAGAGGATGTTGAAGAAAAGCATAAGGAAACCAAAATCATTTTGATGGGTAAGAAAGAGTTTTTAGGCCTCATGAAGTAGAGGCAAAGTGAGTTTATAGATGTTCCAAGTGACAAGCAGGAACAACTAGAGGGTAAAAAACCTTATACACATGTCAATGAGCAGAAATAAGTGGTGAAACAAATCTGTAGTAGTGTAGGGGGGAGAGCATATGAAAGGACTAAGATAACAGTCCAAATGAAATCTGAGATAGGAATTTGTGCAAAGAATCCAGATGGAGAAGGTAAGATGGATGGTATTTCTCTTGGGGATATATTGTGTCCCATACTCAATGAGAATATTGATGAAACAATTTTTCATAAACAAGGAGGGGGAGTAAGGCCACAAAAATAAATGACGATGATAGTCAAGCGTGTAAACAATATACATAGAGAAGTTAGGGGTAATAATAGGCCAAGGAAAGTGCTTAAATGTACATAACCAATACATATAAAGAGTAAGACCCAAGAGCCTCCAAGACCAGGTGTGGGAGCAGATCCAAAGACAGTGACAGTGGCCAATAATACTAAGAGGTAGCAAGCAAAAGAAAGCACCAACTGGTAGAAGATTCAAGACAATCTCAATCTCTAAGTTGATGAGGGAAGTTTGAAAACTTCATGGAAAGGTCAGGGAAGGAGGATCCCTTCAAGGAATATCAATGGGAGACAAACCAACTAAATCCTCAACACTTTCTCTTGTGACAAGAGAATTTTCTTAGGGGGGGTGTATGGTGTAGGAGCACCAAGAAACCTCTGAAGAAACCATGAACCTTTTGTGGTCTTTTGAATTTCCTAGTGTTATAGGGCCATGATAAGGACATTATTGCTCATTATTGTGTAAAAAGGTCCTAAGGACCAATTACAAACAAACCATGTCATGTTGTAAGGCAATCATGCCATTTAGATCTTATACACCTATAAGGTCCTAGTATGGTCAAAGAAAGTCAAAATGTCAAATATGATGAAAATGGATGTAATAAGTTTTCATTGGTTTGTTTAGGATAAATATAGGTGATGTGGAGTCATCTTGGGTCAATGGGTCAAGTTTTACATCATATTTGTGAAATTGCGAAATTGCTTAATGGCAAGTTTGAAAAATAATTGTAACCAGTGGTTGGATGGTTTGGAATTATTTATAACCATTTTAAATTTGTTTCAAATAATATTTAAATCCTCTTTTTTTCAAGGATATTTTTTTTATGGATTTTGAAGGAATTTGAATGAAACATTGTCATTTCCTACAACCTGTGACATGTTTTTTGGCTATTATTTTGCTTGGATTGACTTTGAATGAAAAATTTGGGTAAAAAATATTATATATATGGAAACTAGAATGGATATAATTTAATATGAAACAAATTTGAGCCTTTTTCATGATTCACAATGGAAGTTTAAAGAGTTTCAATAAAAAAGTCTAGAAACCCTCCTTTACTAGGGCTCTAACAAAGGTTTGTGAATATCTCTTGAATCCACCATGGGAAAATGTATAACTCGGTGAGATGCTAATTTTAGGTCCCCTCTTTACATTTCTAGTGGTTACAAAGTAGGAGATGGTGATTGGAAAGAGTATTTTGATGCCTTAGGCTGACAAGTATAATGGAATTATCTATTTTCTATTGACTGTGATAGTATTTTTGTATTCTATGTTAAATTTTAGTGTTTTAGTAATTGTTGGATAGTTTGTATAAATTATTGGAGTTATTTATGCCCTCTACAATGGTATTAGATCATCCTATGCAATTTTTTAATAGTTAAGGTGCCAAGGGTGGATGAATTAGGCCTTGTAGCCCTCTAACTATCATATCAAGGACTACACTTTTCCATGTTTGGGGGTCTTCCTTGCAATGATATCTCATAAGAGGATTACCACATATGTTTTAGGTGCATTGGAACCCTAGGGAGAGTTTGGAGGAGTTATCCTTGTGTGTTGTTGGGAATGCCAAATGATATTGGTCTCATAAGTCTGTCACCCATGCCTTGTTTTTGAACATCCTTGCCTAAGCAGTGTTGCTACAAAACAAAGTTTCTTTATGTTTCAATGTGGTTTAAGTCCATCAGAGATGTATGGTAATGTTCCTTTAAGGTGATGATTCTCTACTATATAGTAGTTGGAGGTCCAAACCCAAGTTAAATAATACTAGTTAAACACAAGAAGAGATGTCATTGGTTGATGCTTAAGGCCAAGGTCAAACACTTTAGTGTGACGTTTGTCTGTCCTAAAAAAAACCCTCAAAGAGTAAATGGATTAGTGGTTCCTTATTATGTATGGGATGGGTTATGGATGTGGTTACAAGCTTAATTTTTCTTGAAGTATTGGTTTTTGGAATCTCTTGCAAGATCACTATTTTTGCCCTTTTGGAAAGGTGTTTTGACTCATTTGTAAAGTTTTCAAGTAGTGCTCTGCATAAATAAAAGGAGTTGATGAGTAAACTTGACCTTCTTATTAGATTCAAGGATCTTCATTTCACTATTTTTTCCTTTAGTATTAGATGTAGAGGCTTCTCTAGTAGATGGATTAGTAGTGTCCTTAGTGGATGTATTGGCCTTATCTTTACAAGATGATTTTCTAGAGGATGGTCTAGAAAACTCATTTAATGGGAAGAAGTGAGTTTGTACCGCCTCCAATATTTTGTAATATTAAAAGGGTTCAAGATCTCCAGGAATAGTAACTTCTCGACCTTGATGTTGGAATTTAAGACAATGATGGAATGTAGAGGGTACACCTTGACTAGCATGAATCCATGGTCTGGCGAGGATGATATTATATGGTAAATATAAATCAAGCACTTGGCATGTTGTCTCAATTAATGTAGGGCCCACTTGAAGAGGCAATGTGACCAAGCCTTTGGATTCTCTTTCTCTGTCATCATAGGATTTTATTGTGATTCTCTTTGTAACATCCATGAGGTTATCAAGGAGTCCCAACTGTCTTATTAACTTCAAGGTAAAAAAATTTAAACCGGATCTGCCATCTATAAGGACCCCTTTTATTTTATGGATTTGAATCATGACTGTAGACATCTAGAAATATTAATATTATTATTAATATTAATTTCCCTCCTATTCCTCTAACAATTTAATTCAAATCAATTAAATAGTTTCATTTACCAATAGTTTAAACACTATTCTAATGTATTTTATTTAAATACATTTACCTCCACAAAATCCCCTTTTAATAAATTTATATTTATTAAAATCCTCCATTTTTCCTAATTCTTCTAAGCTGTGATTTATTCAAATCTAATTTGAATTAAATCTAAACCCTAGCTAGGAACCTATTAATCCTACCCTACAGCCTACTCTACAGCCTACCCTATTCCTACCCTATCCCCATCACCTCATATCCTAAATATGTTTCCATATTTAACTGCCCTCTGATCACATATTTAACTACCCTCTGATCATGCTTAAATGGGTGATTCCTAACCTTTTTAAGGTTAATGGGATGCTCACCCACATGGGGAAATTATTTTCAAAGTGGGTACCCATTCTTATTAAATTCTCTCTT
>MU224396.1:1044269-1056240 GCA_018584345.1 Thuja plicata
AGATTTGAGATCTCTGGCCGACTTAGTTGATTTTATTGGGATATGTAATGTTAATTAAAGATTGATCCACATCATTTAATGTATGGGTAACTATAATTAATGCATGGTTTCAAGATTTAATTAGAGATTACTTTGGAGAAGTAAATGTAATGCAAAAGATAAAATCATCCATTGGATCTGACCTAACCTAAGATCTACGATCTTGTTTAAGCGGCAAAAAGATTTATCTGACCTAGATAGAGAGGTATATGATAACCTTAGGGGTTATTCATTGTGTGTGTAAGAGGATAAATGAAAGTGTATGCAAAAAGGCTTGCACAGTTAATTTACGGTTTAGCATGATCTAGCAAAGAAGGAAAAAAAGGCAGAAGCAGAGTTTTGTATGTGTGATTACTTGACAGATTTCCAAGCAGATCAAAAGATTGAAATGACAATGCAGTCTATCAAGTAAGTTAACATCAGAGCTGTAATTGGATCTGAATTGCAAATTAAGTTGTATGTACCAAATCACAAATTGCTGATTACTTTCTTACCATTGTATCAGTTAAATCCTTTAACAAGGTTGACTGAACATTCATTTGTATAAATCCTCTAACAAGGTGACATTCATATTGCAATGTTCTAAGTCCTCTAACAAGGCCACTCTTGACAAGGTGATTAAATCCTTTAACCAGGTCACACCTAACAGTGTGTTATTGTAACCTTTAACAGGGTTGGCTCCTCACAGGGCATCACTTTAGAAGAGTGAAAACTTGGTAGCATGTTACTGGTGGTTTTTCCCATATTGGGTTTCCACATTAAATAATTGTGTCAACTTTTGTGAATGCTTATGGTTTTCTTTACTGTTATATTACTACAAGCTAATTTCAATTTTTAGTAAACTGCATGATTAAAGTTGTTGATTTATGCTACTGTTGCCGAGTAGATCTGAAGTACAGAGAATTTTTATTTACTACATCTAGACCTGAGGATAACTGATTCGCCCCTCCCCTCTTAGTTATTCTAAATTCATTATAACAATTATATCATGTTTTGATCAATGAGGTGATGAAAGATGACATCAAGAGGCTCCACGAGTGAAGTGTATTTTTGACGTTGATGAGTGTTTGATCCATTGTTATTATTTTTATCTGAGAAGAGATTGGTCTTGGGATTATTACGATATGGTTGTTGTTGATTATTTTGTTGATTGTTCTGATTTTGTTGATTTTTGTTGTTATTGTTGTTCTGATTGTTGGATTCTTTAACATTTTGGACATGTTTGTTGTTAGTCACACCATCATTGAAAACATTCTTATTCTTAGTCCAAAACTTGGGTTTGTCATTTGATGAAGGGGTATAATGCTTAATGGTACATTACTATAGGAGGCCATCTTCAATTTCCTTCCCTTTCTTAATGACCACTTCAAAAGTGTCAAGACAAGCCATCTTCATCTATAATGACATTTGAGGGACTAGATTTTGTGTAAAGATATCAATCAAATGTGTTACAAGTAGTGGTTGTCATTGCACCAAAAGATCAACCTGTTAATGCTTGATACAACCACTAGACTTATAGAATCCACAGTAGGCTATTAAACCATGTCACAAATCCTTCGAGAGACGCTAGCCCACTTCCAACAATCCCCCTCCCAGTGTCACTCACCATGGCCTACATGATTCAAACTTGTGACCAAGCTCTGATACCACTTGTTACAAGTAGTGGTTGTCATTGCACCAAAATATCAACCTGTTAATGCCCAATACAACCACTAGACTTATAGAATCCACATGAGGTTGTTAAACCATGTCACGAATCTGATGAGAGATGCCATCCCACTGCCAACAAAATGTTGTTAAGGTATTTTCCAAGGCATCCTATTACAAAGGTATCTCCATCTCTGTAAGAAATTCACAAAGGTTTCACCATTTCTTTTCTTTATGTTGCACAAATCACTTAGGTATACTTGATGTTTGATTTTGTAGGAATATTGTGTAACAAACTTCTTTGTGATATTGAAGAAGGTGGATATTGACCCTTGAGGAAAATTCATGAACCATTCAAGAGCGTGGCCTCAAATACTTCTAGTGAAAAGTCTTTTAAGTTAATTCTCATTATAGGAGACCTTTTTATATGCAATGTAAAATTACTTGAGATGGTAGATTGCGCATGTCTCTCCTTTATTCTTGTCAAATTTTGGAATTTAAAAGTTTGGGGGAAACAATGGATGTTGATGGATTTATCAAATGGGTAGGGGCATATTTCATAAAAAGAGAACACTTTATTCCCCCCATTTTTCATGTTATGAATAAGGTTCTTGAGCTCATTGACCTATTGAGATAAATCATGAGTGTTGTGATGTGTGAGTGTATGTCCAAAAAATTGTCCTCCACTGGGTTTAAGTAAATATGGATGATGTAAGTCACAATCTAGGAAGGGTATATTGATACATTTGTGATGCTCGTTGAGAGGATTTCTTCATGGTACATGATGGGAATGTGAAGAGTGATGATGAGAGACCTTGTGTTAGCAGAGTGGATGTTTGAACTATGTTTAAAACATTTACATCCATGCCAGTAGATGTATTTGTCATAGTATGAGTGCTAGCATGGGAGGTCAAATTGGGTATAGCACTAAGAATTTTTTTAAGGGTTTCTAATGTTACTTGAAGAGCTTATCTAGCTTCTTGGGTTATTGTGGATATAGAAGGTCCACTAGAGGTATACTTTTCTTTGTCTTGGGATGATGTTGCATTCATTTGGGCCGATGCATCAATATTGGTATTATCAATAGACTTTGTGATATTAATGTAAAACAAGGCATCATCAAAGTCAACAACCACTACGACTCCATCTTTGACAAGGTTTGTGAATATTTTGACCTTATTTCTCAATCATATCTAAGTTATAGGATCCTTTATAAATTCATGCACTTGAACAAGTCTATCAGGCTAGTCTAAAAATTCTCCTAATCATCCTTGGTTTTTCATTGAGCGTACCTCATAGTTTTATCTTTGGAGTGAGTGATGACCATACAAATATGACCTTAGAAGATGAATGAATAAGAGATGAAGTATAGGGAGGTGTTGCATTAATAATTATCTTAGATGGAGGTTTTTTTGGTTTCCAAATCAATAGATTGGAAAATTCTAAGAGTGTGCCAAGCTTTATGTTTAAACCTTCCATCTGATTTGGCCAATGAATAAGAGTAACAAGATTGCAGTTAACTTCCCCTACACTTTAGGTTCTGCGGTACCTAGGTGGGTACACCTTCTCACCAACTAAATCTTGAAGCTTATGCTTTCAATAGAATATTATATTTTCAATCGATATCTTCTATTTCTAGTTTATATCTCAAAATGGCATAGATTCTTGAAATAGACTGATTTGTTTACTCGCTACCCAAATTCTTCTAACTTCCTAAATTCTTTTCTTTATCTTCTGTCTACTTCTACTTTTTCTTCAATTCTAAGACTATTTTAATATATGATTTTGTTTATGCTTCTATCTATCTTATAATTTATCCTACTATAATGTGATTTACGTTTTGAATAAATTTATATAATAGACTAGTGCCTTCTTATCTTTTTGGCTTCAAACTCACCTTTTTTTTTCTAAATCTTCATATATAACCCCGTGAGATAATTTTTAAATTATCCCCATGGATGAATCTATCAACTATCTAACCCTCAATACTATATAACTATATACCATCACCAAAATTAGTCCAATTAAATTTAATTGCTCCTAGAAGACCAATTAGAAAAGAAACAAATGGACCAAAACATTACAAATGAATCTCGATATTCAAATTACTATGATAATAAATAATTTATTTGTAGAAGGATTTAAGATAACATTCATTTACTTTAAATTACAATCATAGAGAAATGATCTAGAAAAAGACTTTCCACAACACAATTGAAATGAGAAGGTACCGATTATAATGCTTGTAAACTAAAAAAGAGTCTTGATTCTTATAATATTTTATCTGATGTCTCTCAATATTACGATTTGAAGTTCATAATATATGAAAAATTAGAAAGTTCATGCCTCTTCAGTAATTCTTTTGGGAAGGTAACTAATTAGATTAAGATAAACAAATAATAAAGATTAGGCTAATCTTCATCCAACCAAGAGTAGACTTCTAACATACACTCCTTGTACTTATTTTGTTCATAGGTATCGACATCATGGATTGTATTTATTTCCTCAAACTTGATCTAGATCATTGTCTCCATGTGCTAGAAGCTTCCATTGAGTGCTAACACATTGCTTCTTACAGTATCCAAAGAACTTTGCATTATATGGTTTCATTCTTCCAACCAAATGCCTTAATCTTTTAGATTTCTATCTTTGGAAAATAGTGCAGGTAGTCCCATCTTTATTGTGCTTTTAAATCCTTCATATTCTAATTCTAAATCTTTTGAATGCTTGTTGTGTTTGGCTATTCATTTTTCAGAAAGGGAGCTGAAATTGATGTTAGATGCTCTGTTGAGGTGCATGTCATGTAACTTTGTGTCCAGTCTATTCTTCAACCTATGATGATCCAATATAACCAAAAAATTCTTCTGATGGGATATCCAAAAATTTTCAAGCCATACTTGAAGATTTGTAAACCTTTAATGAAGTAAAAGTGATATTGTCTCAAACTTGAAACCTTGCATTTACATTAACAACCTCTAGTGTTCCTCTTGTAACTCTTCATACTTATGTTTCAACTCAAAATCCTCCCCAGTGGTGATCCTCATGTTTGTATCCCTTAGAGTAGAATTTTCTAACAACACTTTTCTATTTTTTTAGTTTAAAATAATTCCTCTCCTTCACCAACAATTTTATCTGAGCTCTGTTCAGTTTTTCTATGTTCACAATATTATCTATTATTATAATTAGACCAGCCTATCCTACCTTGAGGATCATCATATGACCGACCTCTTTCTCTATGTTAATGATTTTTGGCCTTGTTATGTGGAGTATATAATGCCAAAATTAACATAGACTCTTCATTTGGGTTGAACCTTGACCCAATGTAGATCTCTTGTACTCGCTCCGCATCTAGTGTGTATTATTTTTCATCACTATGTACAAAAATATCGAATACGAGGGTTGCACTTAAATCCCACCCAAGGAACACCATAATTTAGGCCTTTGTCAATAATTTGCTTTCCCTATCAGATGTCATGACACTTATTTCATGGTCGATATCCAGTTTCAACTATTCAGTAACTGATGCTCATTTTCTGGGGTAATGGTGGGGATTGAATCCCTTAAATTCTTGCCTTTAAAATTATACAAAAACAATTTAAATTCATCAGATTTGACAAACTGGTCATATAATATAAAAGATCCATAGGATGACAATCTAGATTCATTATCAAATTTAAAATCCTTGTCTACTTGCACTCCTTTGTCAGGGAAATCCATATACTCATCAATCAACACCCTTGGGACTTATTTAAACTATGATGAGCCATCCTCTTCATCAGAAGAATTCTTGGTAGATGATTAAATTGTATATCTTGTATATCCTTCATCTTTTATTATGTTTCTTTATTGTAGCTCTCAACTTCTTTCTTAGCCTCCTCATCCTCTAGATTATTGAAGACATCCTTTGCACGAAGAGGGATATGATTGTATCCACTCAGGATTTTCTTCTTCCTGTCATATTTTATATAACCCTCAAGGTCATATCCTTTCCATGGATTTTCTTCCTTCAAATTTTGTTGTGGCAACGTTTTATCTTTGATGAGGTCATAGATTTTAGTTAAAACAATAGTAAAATCACCAAAATTTAGTGTGCTTGACATGAAGGATTACTTGTGATATGAAGCTAAAATCATAAATCTTGAATACTCCAACTACCTAACAGTCTCCATATATGCTATTCTATCAAGGACTATCTTGGGTAGTTCCTATGGTGCTCCCTCAAAACCAAAAGCATGGATCATGGTGAAATCCTTATGGACATTCCAGTACCCCTGATTATGATCCACTGTCTTCTTCTCATAAAAATTCATTGGCCTTAAAAACTTCTTAATTTTAGTGGAAATGGAATAGTCACAGGGATAATTATACATTCTATAGAGAGTTTTCACAAATAATTCTTCAAAGTGAACATAATGTGAATCTGCAAACCTAGAGTCCCAAATGGAAGTCCATAATTGGACTGATAATGATTCACCTTCCTTACCAATCTATCTAATGCTTAAGCCTTCACACCACATTCCAAACTTATGACTGTAGAAAAGCACCATGTGCATCAAAATAGAGTAGTGCTTGAAATAAATGTGTTTAGGGTCATCTTTGATAGATTTCAACCAAATATATATCATCCTAAAGACCTACTTGGCATAATCAAAAGGCTTAGGGCTAGGACATTGAACATCAACTATAATTACCATGGGAGAAATAGACATAATGCCTGGGAATTTAGGTCATGCCACCTGTCCCACTGAGTAGTAGGTATGCTTCATATAAGGTTCAAATAAATCAATACTAAAAGGAGGGCCATCTTCATCATTTAGTGGAACCATTTTCTTATCTGGTTTAGGCCTATGTAGTCGTAGTATCCATCCCTTATAGGTTGTGTCTAACCTTTCATATTCAATCTCCAAGTCTTTAAGGTTTATAAGGAAATCTAGCAGGTTGTCAAGGTTAAACACTTCATTCACTGCGTTCTTTGTTATCTACACAAATGGTTTCCCCTGCAAATCACATATTGCATTTTTCTCTGGGTCATAGTGGGTAGCCAAAAAAATGAGGAGATCAATATTCACAAAGACATTTGGCACTACACATCTTCCTAAATTCATTCTTCACGGGTTGTAGACTGGTTCATGATATTTTATTCTTCCAAAGTGAAAGACAAACAATTCATATCCCTTTGTGCTAGTCCAGAAATCTCCTATATCTTGTTATATATCCTCAATTTTATCTACATCAGGTTTTCCTTGTGAAGCCTTTTCAATATTTTGGTCCTGACCCTTACATCTGGTCTAACATGTCTTGATGCAATTTCCTTTCCACTACTTGTTTTAGACTGGTTTTTTGTTTCTTACTGCATTTTCCTCCGTCATTTTTCTATCTTTTACCTTTGGAACTACTACTAGTTCTTTCCATTTTGCACAATTGAATTAAGGATTTTTTTTCTCTAGAGACATAGAAGATTGTATTCAGGCAATCTAAATTGAAAAATTGCTTCAGTTTGAAAAAAATTTAAGTAAAGTCCACAAGGGACCCAACATTCACCTTAAGAACACATGCATTTTCATTTAAATTTAAGAATTAATTATTATTTAAATCTTTTTAATTTTAATAATAATATTTTAGGTGGAAAAGCATTATCCCGGTAAATATGAAAAGGAGAAAATTCAAATCATCTTAATGTTTTACCAAATATATCTTGAAGTTGGAAGGGTGTGATGGTTTATTTTATAATCATTTTTATTTTGATTATAAGAATCTATAAAGAAAAAGGGGTGGTGATAAAATGTGGTGGGACCTCATCCTCTTCCAGTGAAATGACGAGGAGAAAGAATTTATATTTTAAACATTTCATGCCACATGTCATTTGGTTAAGCCATCGTCTAAATAATATATTATGGCTATTTTTTACTTGTATTTTACACAAATATAATTAGATTGATTGGTTTATTAGGAGTTAGATATAAAGTTAATAATAATTAGTTAAAAAATAAATATTGATTATTGTACTTACTAAGTAAAAGTAAAATTGGTATTAACCATAAGATAATTAATATTATAGCCATTTGATATAGTATTTAAAGTCTTATATTGATTTAGAATTATAAATATATAATAATTATAAATATTTTACATTTTTTTTCATTTTGTAAATTTAAGATAATTAATTATTAGTATTTTCAATCAAATTAATAAAAATAATAAAATAAAATTAACCCTTATAAATGTATATAAATTATCTTTAATTTTTAAGAAGAATTCAAATAATATCAAGATTTAAAAAATATGTTTAAAAATATCAATTAAATTATTTTCCTTAAATATAATAGACTAATTATTATTTTTTAAATAAAATAATTCATACATAAATAATTAATATAATATATTACAAGATATTTGAAAAAAAAAAAACTCCAAACAAAAGGAACATCAACCAACAGTCGGGAAAGTAACTAAGAGCGAAAAAAGAAAGAAGAGAACAAGAAACAACAAGCAAGATGAACAAGCACAGAGAAGGACTAAGGATCATTTTCAAGTAGAAAAAAATCCAACACTGAAGGATAATGATCCAGATAAATACATTTTTAAACTATGAAATAATTGAACAAGGAAAAAATAGTAACTTTTTATTATATATACTCTTCCTCGTGGCATAAAATGGCTTCATCGAAGGCCACATAGACAATGATGGGAGAAGGTTGTGGTCTGCGATAAACACAAGTTTTAACCGTGAAATTTTGGTACCAACAATTAGGGTTTGTGCTATGTGATTGTGGCTGCCATGATTCATGGCTTTTTCTTGTGTTTTCTCCTGCTTGGGCCAATATATGGAAGCAAGGATTGTTTCGATGGAGGGATGCAAAACAAAGGAATAGCAGAAAATGTGAATATACACACAGAGGGTAAGTATTTTAATTAACTGCCAAAATTAATGTGGTTCCATCGAATGCAGGCTATGCACAAAGTAGATTTAAAGAAGCAGCTTCATATATGTTCATCCATTATTGCTCAGAGAAAGTGGTATCATAATTATATTTTTGAAGCTCTGGAAAATTTTAAGCTAATGCAATGTGCAGTTCCACAACCCCTGATTGCAATCTTTCCATATGCTAATGCATACGTAGAGGGTGTCGTTTCTTTCAGAGGTGCAGTGGAGGATTGTTTTCATTCTTGACAGTGCCATTTGCCGTCACATGGTGGATTGCTTTTATCATATTTATATTTGCACAAAGGGAATATTTTCATGAATAAAAAATGGTAAAGTGCTTTTAGTGCTTAATAAGGTCCTAAGGACTAATTAAAAACAAACCATGTCATGTTGCAAGGCAATCATGCCATTTAGATCCTATAGACTTATAAGGTCATAGTATGGTCAAAGCAAGTCAAAATGTCAATTATGCTGAAAAGGGATGTAATAAGGTTGAATTGGTGTGATTGAGATAAAAATAGGTGATTTGTAGTAATCTTGGGTCAATAGGTCAAGTTTTACATCATATTTGAAAAAATTGCAATATTGCATTGCAACTTTGCAATTTCGCAAAATTGCAAAATTGCTTAATGCTAAGTTTGCAAAATAATTGTAATCAATAGTTGGATGGTTTGGAATTGGTTCCAACCATTGTATATTGGTTTTGAATACTTTTTAAATACTCTTTTGATCGAGGATAGTTGTTTTTGATGGATTTTGAAGGAATTTGAATGAAACATTGTCATTTCCTGCAACTTGTGATAGGTTTCTTGGTTGTTATTTTGCTTGGATTGAATTTGAGTGCAAAATTTGGATAAAAAATATTATATGGATGGAAGGTGGAATGAATCTACTTTAATCTAAAAAAAAAATTTGAGCCTCTTCCATGATTCATTGTGGAATTTTGAAGAGTTTAAATAAAAATAGTCTGGAAACACTCCTTTACTAAGGCTCTGGCAAAGATTTGTGAATGTCTCTTGAATCCACCATGGGAAAAATGCATAACTCAATGAGATGCTAGTTTTAGGTCTCCTCTTTACATTTCCAATGGTTACAGAGTAGGATATGGTGATTGGAAAAATGATTTTGATGCCCTAGGCTGACATGTATCATAGAATTATCTATTTTCTATTGATTGTGATAGTGTTTTTGCATTCCATGTTAAATTTTAGTGGCTTAGGAATTGCAGGCTAGTGAGTATGAATGATTGGAGTTGGTTTCTACCCTCTACAATGGTATTTTATCATTCTATTCAAATTTGTTAATAGTTAAGGTGCCAATGGTTGATGAATAAGGCCTTATAGAACTTCAACGATCATATCAATGACTACACTTTTCCATGTTTGGGGGTCTTCCCTTTCTTGACATCTCATATCAGGCTCACCACATATGTTTTGGGTGCATTGGAACCCTAGAGAGAGTTTGGAGGAGTTATCCTTGTGTTTTGTTGGGAATGCCAAACGGTATTGGTGTCATAAGTATGTCAGCTCTGCCTTGTTTATGAACATCCTTGCCTAAGGAGTGTTGTTACAAAACAAAGTTTCTTTACATTTCAATATGTTTTAAGTACATCAAATATGTCTGGTAATGTTCTTTTAAGGTGATGAGTTTCCACTATATAGGAGTTTGAGTTCCAAAACCCAAGTTAAGTGCTACTTGTCAAACACAAGACAAGATGTCATTGGTTGATGCATAAGGCCAAGGTCAAACACTTTAGTGTGATGTTTGTGTGTCCTAAAAAAAGACTCAAAGAGTCCAGGGACCAATAATTCCTTAGTATGTATGGGATGGGTTTATGGATGTGGTTACAAGCCTAATTTTTCTTGAAGTATTAGTTTTGGGAACCTCTTGAAAGATCACTATTTTGGTCCTTTTGGAAATGTGGTTTGACTGATTTTTCATCTTTTCATGGAGTTCTCTATATCAATTTGTATCAGAGCGAGGGAGTATGTCTTTGAAGGGTGAGAGGTTGAATGAAATATTCCTCCAAAGATAAAATAGGGGGCTAGAGAAGTCCAAGGGTTGAGGAAAGACTTGGAAATGAGAGATAGGGAATTGAGAGAATTTAGGGAACATGATGCACCAAGGGAGAGAGAGATGAGGCAAGTTAGGAGAAAAATTACAACAACACAAGAAAGGTTGGCAGCCTTAGAGAGAGTGCAAAGAAGAGGGGTAGTTTTGAATGATGATAGTGACCTTGAAGAAGAGAGGGAATAAGAGGAGAATGAAGAGGAGTTAGATCCTGAAGATAGGAGGATTACTAAGTTGTTGAAGGAAACCAAGACAAATAAGCCTAAGGTTAAGGTTGACATACCTATGTATGAGGGTTATTTGAATGAAGAAGAACTCTTGGATTAGGTTCCATCCTTGAAGAACTAATTTGAATGTGAGGAGATCTATGAGGAGCAAAGAGTGAAGGTAGCCAAGACAAAATTGAAAGGGCATGCACTTCTATGGTGGAACTATGAACAAATAGAGGGGTGTCATGTGCACCAAGTTGTGGACCAAAAAGGGGGTATAAGTGGACACATTTTTTCTGAAATTGGGTAAACCTAAACTTGGAAAAGGAGTTTGAGGGTCATGCACTCACAATAAGAAGATGTGTAAAAAAAAAAAATTGTAGTACTCTGAATCTAGTTTCTAGAACACTAATTTTTTAAAAACCTGAAAAGATTAAGAGGGTCAAACCTCGCGCGCACAAAAACATGTATTTGATTTTTCTAGAAAAACATAACATAGTTGTTTCCGTGTGTGGTTCAAAAGGTATAGTTATATTCAGTATTTTTTAAATCCCTTTGATAGGATGATAGGTAAGAGTGAGATCTAGAAGTTGTGTATTTTTTTGTAATTTTTTTATGAGTATTTTTTTTATATAATTTTGTGAAGTGGTCGCATCCTGAAAATTTGGTACCTATTCATGCGCTGGGCATAACTTGCATCAAAATAATTGAAAATGAAAACTTTTTTTTAAAAGTGTATAGAATCAAGTGTAGAACAATAATATGTAATTTATTCGTAATTTTATTAATTATTTCAAAAGTTATTAAAAAAATTGTAGACATATGTCTGTGAGTACAATCAAGACACTGGTAAAGAAAATTAAAGTTTACTATGCTAATATCATCCAAAAATAGAAACATTTATATGGTTAGAAAGCTAAGAAGACGTATGAGATTATGGTAAAAATTATAAATCTACCCAGTTGACAAATTGTAAACCTGATGAAGATAAAGTTGAGAAATCATCTTACAAGATAAAAAAATGTCTAAAAGAACAAAAATGGAGGGAAAATGAGCCTCCAAGCCTTTGGGTCATTTTTCA
>MU224396.1:1083441-1095509 GCA_018584345.1 Thuja plicata
CTAGAAGTGAGGGTTTAGTGGCTAAGGCCATAGATAAAGGATAGAGCCTTGGAGAGTTGAAAATATGTTGTTTCCTAACCCCTAGAAGGACTTTTTCAGCCTTTGGAGTCATGAGAGTAAGTTGAGTTAGGGGTTGCTTTGTAAATGAGAAGAATTAGGCTTAGTTTCGAGGTTACATGAGTATTGGATCTCGGGTATGGTCCAAAGGAATATATACTAAATCTTGGGGAGGATTTAAAGATCCCAAAAGGGTATCTAAATCATGTTTTACTTTCCTTATTTATTTGGGGAATGTTGGAGAAAAGGACAAAATAGTGACTAGTGTGGGCTACTAGCTTTAAGGGTTGAATGTGAGAGTTGGGTAAGGGATTGGTTATCCAGAATTAATGGGTTGATGGAACATGGTAGATAGGCCATAATGAGATTTATGGATTTGAAATGAATTTTGAAGTCATGAGTGAAGATATGGTGTTTGGGAAGCACTAGGAGCACTTGGGGTAGCCTAGAAGGTGAGTCCTTGAGGGGGCTTTGGAAGTGAGAAGTTGTTACAAATAGGAGATGGATTGTTGCCAGACATGATCAATGAGGTCACCAACCACCACCTCTACATCATTTATGTTGGGAGTCTTCAGAAGGCCATGGAGGTGTATTGAAGGATTAAGGATAATCAAAATCAATGAACAGTCAGAGATTATATTCGTGATTTTGAACAAGAAATAAGAGTAAAAGAACGATGGTTGGATGTTCCAAATGATGTTCAAGGTTGATTAAGAAGCCAATAAGTGATTGGTTGGGGTATTATTCTATGTATGAGTTTAGCATTGGTTGAATTGAGTCCAAGGATGGAGGGCAGGAGTTCAAATCAATTTGAGTCATGATGGCTAGACAAGGAAGTGAATTCCTTGAGTTGAATTACATTAGAAAAAATTCTTTGACCATAAAGCAATAGCAAACAAACATACACTAAGTTACCACCATACAAATTATTAAGATATGATATTTTCAAAATAACGTTGTATTCTATTTTAGGAATATTTATAAAACATTACCTCAGGTGTTTGAGCTATCCGTTTACGTGTACAATAACGAGCACTCCTTGGTGTGCTTGTACCACCAGCTGCACCCTGAAATGCATATTATTCATGTATCAATTTAGATTCTTCTATACATAAAATTTTATTTACTTTTAATAGGTTTAGGTAATAAATTAAAATAACATGTCAAAACACAAATTTAAACAAACCTATGTTGGCTCTGAACAATACACCATCGACAACAAACCATCTATGAGGGCCACATCCTAAGTAGTGGATGCCTGACATCTTTTTCTGCAATGTACACATGAATGGGATGTCGAACCATCTGCACTCACCTGGCTATCTATCCCATCACATATACCATTACAACTGATGCAGATATGCTTAATGGGCTGGGCTGACCCTGGAAATGTATCTGATGATAATGGAGCTCGCACGGGATGATATGATCCTAATGGTGCATCTGATTGTGATGGAGCTAGTGTAGGATGGGATGATCCTAATGGCACATCTGATGAAGATGGAGGTAGCACTGATCCATCCTCTCCAACTAACTGAGTGCCATGCTGGATAATGACATCAGTCAATGATGTAGCTGCATGAAGAGTCTGTATATCCATAGACTCCTTCACCACTACTAGGACCACAAAATGAATGAGGGGTTTTCTCATAGTATGCCTCCTCTCTTGTGGTTAGGTAATCCTATGTGCCCCAGGTCTATCCTATGCAGAGCCTCTCCCTCTACCCTGGAACTCACGAAAGTCAAAGTAATTCAGCTTCTCGCCAATGATAAACTCACAGTATAGCTTCCTCAAAAAATATAAAGGAACCTCATTATTATTACAAGGTGGTTGGTCAAATACCATGTACCACCTATCCCAAAAATCTGATTTCATCCCCCTATGAACACACCAATGTATAGGAAATCATTTTGTATTAAGTTCTAGGGAATTGCTAGTATTAGGATCGGTGAAAAGGGCACATATGTCACATTTTTCTATGCCTTTTCTTTTCACATCCTCATAGGATAAATCATCAGCATAAAATGTATGATACCTATCCCTCCATGAACCCCATTTTTTCACCTCTTGAGACACCTCATTTGCACTATTGGACATTTTTCTAATGTAGTGGCGAGGGTAGAGTGATGCTGAAGATCGGAAGCCTTCAACCTATTGACCAATATATTAATTTGTGCACTATTTTGGTTTAGACTTTGCACAAGGTCCTCTTGTGATGCATCTACATGACCTAATGACACATGTGGAGGGTGTACGGGTGGCGATGGTTGTGGAGGAGGAGAATTTTGAGGAGGGTTTACGAGTGGAGATTGTGGTTGAGGGTTTATGGGTGGTGAGGGTTGTTGAGGGTTTACAGGTGGTGATGATGGTGCTTCTATGGGGGGTGGTCTTTCATTTCATTTTCATATTTTTGGGTTGTTTGATGAATCTGGAATGAAATTAATAAAAGAAATAAAAAAATCAATAAAATAACCTAATTTGATTACAATTTAAAAAAACAAAAAAAACAAACAAACAAACTTACCTTTGTTACGGGGCACCATTGGTTGAAAATCTTGATTAAATTGTGTTTTGTTCAAAGCAAAATTGGGTTTTGCTACTGTTTACCCTCCTCCACACTTCTGCTCCGTGGTTTAGGCATTAAAAAATGGCGTAAGCCACTGGTTGTTCTGTTTTTGATATGTTTCTCATAACCTGATCAAGTTATGAGAAATATCTCATAACCCGACTGGGTTATTAGAAACTCAATGAGTCTCATAACCTGATCGGGTAATGAGAAATTCCTCATAAACTGATTGGGTTTTGAGGCGCACACAATTTTTTATAATATATTCTAGGCATGGTTTACCAAGCCTAGAACAATTTCAAATTTTCAATAACCCGATTGGGTTATTGAAAATTTGAAATTTTTTTGAAGGTGTGTCCACTTTTTTGGTCCACAACTTGGTGCACACACCTAGAGAGAAGGAAAAGAGGCAAAGACAATATTGCATCTTGGGACATTACGATAGTCAAGATCAAAGAGAAATTCTTACCAATGATTATGCATTGCAAATGTATAGGAAGATGCAGGGTTTAAAACAAAGGGAAATGGATGTGAAGGTCTACATGGATAAGTTCTGCAAACTAAGAATAAGGATAGGACACATGGAAGACAATGTAGATAAGGTCGTCATGTACATTGGTGGGTTGAGATTGAACATTCAGGATGAGTTGTCTACGACAAGTCGAAGGATTGTTGAAGAATGTAATCAGTTATCCATTAGGCTTGAAGAAAAGATTAAAAGGAGACAAGAGAGACAAGGAAGAGGTAGGGGAAGAAATAGTAGAGGAAGGGCTTAGGGGAAGCCCTATGAATACCAAGGAGATACAAGAAAAGGAAAAGAGAAAGTTAAAGATTCAAGAGGAAAATTTGGAGGAGGTAAATACTTTCTCAGGAAGGTGTTTGAATTGTAATGAGTTTGGGCATCCATCTTTCAAATGCCCTGAGAACCAAGGTTCAACATCAAGTGGAGGTGATAGGAAGATTGAAATAAGATTTCAAATAGTACAAGAAGATGAAGGGGAAAGTATAAAGTCTCCTAGAAGAAATTGTGTTGCAGAAGTTGGAGAAAATTTGATGCTCAGGAGGGCATTCTTGAAGGTACCCAAGGAGGACATGACACAAGGGAGGGCACTCTTCAGGACCAATTGTAAAATCCAAGGAAGGGTATGCAAATTGATTATTTATTCAAGTTCAAAAGGTAATATGGTATATAGAGAGATGGTAGATAAGTTGAATCTAGAAAGGGTTCCCCATCAAAACACATATAAATCCTCTTGGGTAAGTGATATTCAATCACTTTTGGTGAATGTACAAGCTTACGTTGATTTTCAAATTGGTGCATATAAGGCCAATAGGGTCCTATGATATCTTTTAAATAGATTGTTGTCATTTTTTGTTGGGAAGGCCATGAAAATTTGATAGGCAATCCATATATGATGGATGTGGTAATAGATACACCATCATAAAGGATGGAAGAAACTTTGTGCAGACACCATTGCAAGAGGGTGTTGAAGAAAATCATAAGGCAACCAAAATCATTTTGATGGGTAAGAAAGATTTTTTAGGCCTCATGAAGGAGAGGCAAAGTGAGTTTATAGATGTTCCAAGTGACAAGGAGGAACAACTAGAGGGTAAAAAACCTTATACACATGTCAATGAGCAGAAATAAGTGGTGAAACAAATCTGTAGTAGTGTAGGGGGAAGAACATATGAAAGGACTAAGATAACAGTCCAAATGAAATCTGAGAAAGGAATTTGTGCAAAGAATCCAGATGGAGAAGGTAAGATGGATGGTATTTCTCTTAGGAATATATTGTATCCCATACTCAATGAGAATATTGATGGACCAATTTTTCATAAATAAGGAGGGGGAATAAGGCCACAAAAATAAAAGATGAAATCAGTCAAGTGTGCAAACAATATAAATGGAGAATTTAGGGGTAATAATAGGACAAGGAAGGTGCTTAAATGTACAGTGCCCAATAATACTAAGGGGTAGCAAGCAAAAGAAAGCACCAACTAGCAGAAGATTCAAGACACTATCAAGCTCTAAGTTGATGAGGGAAGTTTGAAAACTTCAGGGAAAGGTCAGGGAAAGAGGATCCCTTCAAGGAATATCAATGGGAGACAAACCAACTAAATCCTCAGCACTTTCTCTTGTGACAAGAAAATTTTCTTAAGGGGGGTGTATGGTGTAGGAGCACCAAGAAACCTCTGAAGAAACCATGATCCTTTTGTGGTCTTTTGAATTTCCTAGTTTTAGAGGGCCATGATAAGGACATTAGTGTGTAATAAGGTCCTAAGGACCAATTACAAACAAACCATGTCATGTTTTAAGGAAATCATGCCATTTAGATCTTATAGACCTATAAGGTCCTAGTATGGTCAAAGAAAGTCAAAATATCAATTATGATGAAAATGGATGTAATAAGTTTTCATTGGTTTGTTTAGGATAAATATAGGTGATGTGGAGTCATCTTGGGTCAATGGGTCAAGTTTTACATCATATTTGCAAAATTGCAAAATTTCTTAATGGCAGGTTTGCAAAATAATTGTAACCAGTGGTTGGATGGTTTGGAATTATTTATAACCATTTTAAATTTGTTTCAAATAATATTTAAATCCTCTTTTTTTCAAGGATAGTTTTTTTTTAATGGATTTTGAAGAAATTTGAATGAAACATTGTCATTTCCTACAACCTGTGACATGTTTTTTGATCTTATATAGATGGAAACTAGAATGGATATAATTTAATATGAAACAAATTTGAGCCTTTTTCATGATTCAAAATGGAAGTTTAAAGAGTTTCAATAAAAATAGTCTAGAAACCCTCCTTTACTAGGACTCTAACAGAGATTTGTTAATATCTCTTAAATCCACCATGGGAAAAATGTATAACTTGGCTTGATTCTAATTTTAGGTCCCCTCTTTACATTTCTAGTGGTTACAGAGTATGAGATGGTGGTTGGAAAGAGTATTTTTATGCCTTAGGCTGACAAGTATTATGGAATTATTTATTTTCTATTGACTGTGATAGTATTTTTGTATTCTATGTTAAATTTTAGTGGCTTAGTAATTGGAGGATAGTTTGTATAACTCCATGAGTTATTTATACCCTCTACAATGATAGTTGATCATCCTATGCAAATGTTTTAATAGTTAAGGTGCCAAGGGTGGATGAATTAGCCCTTGTAGCCCTGCAACTATCATATCAAGGACTACACTTTTCCATGTTTGGGGGTCTTCCTTGCAATGATATCTAATAAGAAGATTACTACATATGTTTTGGGTGCATTGGAACCCTAGGGAGAGTTTAGAGGAGTTATCCTTGTGTATTGTTGGGAATGCCAAATGATATTGTTCTCATAAGTTTGTCACCCATGCCTTGTTTTTGAAAATCCTTGCCTAAGCAGTGTCGCTACAAAACAAAGTTTTTTTATGTTTCAAAGTGGTTTAAGTCCATCAAAGATGTCTGGTAATGTTCCTTTAAGGTGATGATTCTCTACTATATAGGAGTTGGAGGTCCAAACCTAAGTTAAATTATACTAGTCAAACACAAGAAGAGATGTCATTAGTTGATGGTTAAGGCCAAGGTCAAGCACTTTAGTGTGATGTTTGTGTGTCCTAAAAAAAACCTCAAAGAGTAAAGGGATTAGTGGTTCCTTAGTATGTATGGGATGGGTTATGGATGTCGTTACAAGCCTAAGTTGTCTTGAAGTATTGGTTTTTGGAATCCCTTGCAAGATCACTATTTTTGTCCTTTTGGAAAGGTCTTTTGAGTGATTTGTAAAGTTTGAAAGTAGTGCTCTGCATAAATAAAGGGAGTTGATCAACATAAAAGACATTCTAAAATTTGTACTCTCCCATGCCTTGGTCATTAAACTTGACCTTCTTATTAGATTCAAGGATCTTCACTTCAGTATTTTTTTCCTTCAGTATTAGATGTAGAGCCTTCTCTAGTAGATGGATTAGCAGTGTCCTCAGTGGATGTGTTGGCCTTATCTTTAGAAGATGATTTTCTAGAGGATGGTCTAGAAAACTCATTTAATGGGAAGAAGTGAGTTTTTACCCCCTCCAATATTTTGTAATATTAAAAGGGTTCATGATCTCCAAGAATAGTAACTTCTCGACCTTGATGTGGGAATTTGAGATAATGATGGAATGTAGAGGGTACACCTTGAATAGCATGAATCCAAGGTCTGGCAAGGATGATATTATATGGTAAATATAAATCAAGTACTTGGCATGTAGTCTCAATTAATTTAGGGCCCACTTGAAGAGGCAATTTGATCAAGCCTTTGGATTCTCTTTCTCTTTCATCATAATATTTTATTGTGATTCTATTTGTAACATCCAGGAGGTCATCAATGAGTCCCAACTGTCTTATTAAATTCAAGGTAAAAAATTTTAAAATAGATATGCCATCTATAAGGACCCTTTTTATTTTATGGATTTGAATTATGACTTCAATATGTAAAGGTTTATTATGATATGGGTCAAGAGTACGAAAGTCCTTAACAGTGAACATAAGGTGTTGTTGCGCAACTAGGTTTCCAATCATGGATTGGAATTGGGATGCATTAATGTAGTTAACAACACATGAATCAAGAAGGGCTTGCTCAAGGATCTCCATATGGATAGGTGATGTGCATAAAATCTCAAGGATAGATATTTGCGTGGGACTCTTTCCAAGGTGTAAAAGGATATCATAGCGAGAAGAAGGTCTAGTGGAAGTGGATAGTATAGAAGGTGGTATTGCAATTTGAAAAGTGACTCTTCTTGTATGATTAGTGGCATTATGATCGACACCTTTAAGGATAATAGTGCTCACATGGTTATCAGATTATTCAATACGACCACATAAGGAGTCAAATCCTAGGATGCCATTTTCTTCAATATTTCCACATAAAGAATCAAAACCAAGGATATTGTTTGTGCTATAATCATATGGCATTTTCTTGGATGAAGATGTATTGTTTTGATCATGCTTTGGAAATGGTGTGTTATAGATTTTTAAGTGTGCATTTGATGATGATGGGGTTTGTTCTTCAACCTCAATATTTCCATTATCCATAAGGTCCTGAACAAAGTTCTTCAACTTCAACCATTTCTTAGTGTCATGACCTTTGATGTGATTATAATCACAATACTTGTTGTCTTTATACCAGTTAGGCTTAGGTTTATTGTCATCATAAGGGCTACTGACTAGAAATTATATCATTTTTTGATCAATGAGGTGATGAAAGATGACATCAAGAGGCTCCATGAGCGAAGTGTATTTTTGATGTTGATGAGTGTTTGATCCATTGCTATTATTTTTATGGGAGAAGAGATTGGTCCTGGGATGATTACGATATGGTTGTTGTTGTTGTTGTTGTTGATTATTTTGTTGATTGTTCTGATTTTGTTGATTTTTGTTGTCATTGTTGTTTTGATTGTTTGATTCTTTGACATTTTGGACATGTTTGTTGTTAGTCACACCATCATTGAAAACATTCTTATTCTTAGTCCAAAACTTGGGTTTCTTATTTGATGAAGGGGTATAATGCTTAATGGTACCTTACTGTAGGAGGCCATCTTCAATTTCCTTCCCTTTCTTAATGACCACTTTGAAAGTGTCAAGACAAGCCATCTTCATCTACAATGACATTTGAGGGATTAGATTTTGTTTGAAGATATCAATCAAATGTGTTACAAGTAGTGGTTGTCGTTGCACCAAAAGATCAACCTGTTAATGCCTGATACAACCACTAGACTTATAGAATCCATAGGAGCCTATTATAACATGTCACAAATCATGTGAGAGACACTAGCCCACTTCCAAAAATCCCCCTCCTAGCATCACTCACTGTGGCATGCATGATTCAAACCTGTGACCAAGCTCTGATACCACTTGGTACAAGTAGTGGTTGTCATTGCACCAAAAGATTGGCTTGTTACTGCCTGATACAAATAGACTTATAGAATCCACATGAGATTGTTAAACCATGTCACGAATCCCACAAGAGATGCTAGCCCACTGTTAACAAAATTTTGTTCATGTATTTTCCAAGGCATCCTATTAGAAAGGTATCTCCATTTCTGAAAGAAATTCACAAAGGTTTCACCATTTCTTTTCTTTATGTTGCACAAATCACTTAAGTATACTTGATGTTTGAAGTTGTAGGAATATTGTGCAATAAACTTCTTTGTAAGATTGAAGAAGGTGGATATTAACCCTTGAGGAAAATTCATGAACCATTCAAGGGCAGTGCCTCAAATACGTCTAGTGAAAAGTATTTTAAGTTAATTCTCATTATAAGAGACCTTTTTATATGCAATGAAAAATTCCTTGAGATGATAGATTGGACATGTCTCTCCTTTATAATTGTCAAATTTTGGAATTTAAAATTTTGGGAAAACAATGCATGTTGATGGATTTATCAAATGGGTAGGAGCATATTTCATCAAAAGAGAACACTTTATTCCCCCATTTTTCTTGTTATGAATAAGGTTCTTGAGCTCATTGACCTGTTGAGATAAATCAGGAGTGTTGTGATGTGTGAGTGTATGTCAAAAAAGTTTTCCTCTACTGGGTTTAAGTAAATATGGATGATGTAAGTACCAATGTAGGAGGGGTATACTGATTATTTTGTGATGTTTGTTGAGAGGATTTCTTCTTGGTAGCTGATGGGAATGTGAAGAGTGATGATGAGAGACCTTGTGTTAGCAGAGTGGATTTTTAACCAATGTTTAAAACATTTGCATCCATTCCAGTAGATGTATTTGTCATAGTATGAGTGCTAGCATGGGAGGTCAAATTGGGTATAGCACTAAGAATTTGTTTAAGGGTTTCTAATGTTACTTGAAGAGCTTATCGAGCTGCTTGGGTTATTGTGGATATAGAAGGTCCACTAGAGGTATACTTTCCTTTGTCTTGGGATGATGTTGCATTCATTTGGGCTGATCAATATTGGTATTATCAATAGACTTTGTGATATTACTGTAAAACAAGGCATCATCAAAGTTAACAGCCACTACGAATCCATCTTTAATAAGGTTTGTGAATATTTTGACCTTATTTAGCCTAATATATTTATCAACCATATCTAAGTTATAGGGATCCTTTATAAATTCATTCACTTGAACAAGTCTATTAGGCTGGTCCAAAAATTCTCCTCATCATCCTTGGTTTTTCACTGAGCGTGCCTCATGGTTTTAGCTTTGGAGTGAGTGATGACCATACAAATATGACCTTAGAAGATGAATGAATGAGAGATGAAGTATAGGGAAGTGTTGCATTAATAATTATCTTAGATGGAGGTTTTTTGGTTCCCAAATCAATAAATTGGAAAATTCTAAGAGTGTGCCAAGCTTTATGTTTAAACCTTCCAGCTGATTTGGCCAATGAATGAGAGTAACTAGATTGTAATTAACTTCCCCTACACTTTAGGCTCTACGGTACCTAGGCGGGTACACCTTCTCACCAACTAAATCTTGACGCTTGTGATTTCAATAGAAGATTATATTTTCTATCTATATCTTCTATTTCTAGTTTCTATCTCAAAATGGCATAGATTCTTGAAATAGACTGATTTGTTTACTCACTACCCAAATTCTTCTAACTTCCTAATTTATTTTCTTTATCTTCTGTCTACTTCTACTGTTTCTTCAAATCTATGACTATTTTGATATATGATTTTGTTTATGCTTCTATCTATCTTCTAATTTCTCCTACTATAATATGATTTATGTTTTGAAGAAATTTACATAATAGACTAGTGCCTTCTTATCTTTTTGGCTTTAGACTCACCTTTTTTCCTAAATCTTCATGTATAACCCTGTGAGATAATTTTTAAATTCTCCCCATGGATGAATCTATCAACTATCTAACCCTCAATATTATATAACTATATACCATCACCAAAATTAGTCCATTTAAATTTAACTGCTCCTAGAAGACCAATTAGACAAGAAAGAAATGGACAAAAACATTGCAAATGAATCTCGATATTCAAATTACTATGATAAGAAATAATTTCTTTGTAGAAGGATTTGAGATAACATTCATTTAATTTAAATTAAAATCATAGAGAACTGATCTAGAAAAAGACTTTCCACAATAAAATTAAAAAGAAAAGGTACCGATTATAATGCTTGTAAGCTAAAAAAGAGTCTTGATTCTTATACTATTTTATCTGATGTCTCTCAATATCACAATTTGAAGTTCATAATATATGAAAAAGTAGAAAGTTCATGCCTCTTCAGTAAGTATTTTGGGAAGGTAACTAATTACATTAAGATAAAAAAATAACAAAGATTAGGCTAATCTTCATCCAACCAAGAGTAGACTACTAACAGACACTCCTTGTACTAATTTTCTTCATAGGTATCGACATCAATGAATTATGTTTATTTCCTCAAACTTGATTTGGATCATTGTCTCCACATGTTGGCAGCTTCCATTGAGTGCTAACACATTGCTTCTTACAGTATCCAAAGAACTTTGCATTATATGGTTTCATTTTTCCAACCAAATGCCTTGATCTTTTAGAGTTCCATCTTTGGAAAATAGTGCAGGCAGTCCCATCTTTATTGTGCTTTTATATCCTTCATATTCTAATTCTAAATATTTTGAATCCTTGTTGTGTTTGGCTATTCATTTTTCAAAAAGGGAGCTGGAGTTGATGTTAGATGCTCTGTTGAGGTGTATGTCATGTAAATTTGTGTCTAGTCTATTCTTCAACCTATGATGCTCCAATATAACCACAGAATTCTTCTGATGGGATATCCAAAAATTGTCAAGCCATACTTGTAGATTTGTAAACCTTTAATGAAGTAAAATTGATATTGTCTCAAACTTGAAACCTTGCATTTGCATTAACAACCTCTAGTGTTCCTCTTGTAACTCTTCATACTTATGTTTCAACTCAAAATCCTCCGCAGTGGTGATCCTCATGTTTGTATCCCTTAGAGTAGCATTTTCTAACAACAATATTTTATTTTTTTAGTTTAAAACAATTCCTCTCCTTCACCAACAATTTTATCTGAGCTCTGTTTAGTTTTTCTATGTTCACAACATTATCTATTATTATAATCAAATCAGCATCTCCTACCTTGAGGATCATCATATGACCGACTATTTTCTCTATGTGTTGGTTGTATTTCGTGTTTTGCCATGTTCCTTGTCTTGTTCTCTGAAGTTTGCAGGTTTTCGTGCTAATTCCTTGACAAAATCCTGAGAAACCCTGCAAAATCATAAACCCTAAGGCCTAATGTTGAACGATGTATCTTAAAAACCCTCAGCCATGTCTTATATTCCTTCATTACCTTTTTCAAGTCACTTAAGGCATGTGCTATTTAACAAGTTAAGTCAGGTCGCTTGATCGCTGTACCAAGAACGAATATGCCAAATGATCTCCCGACTTCGCTTTTGCCTTGTGTCGCTTAGTCTCGTGAAAAAATAGAATATTCTATAAGTGTCTC
>MU224396.1:1101432-1131178 GCA_018584345.1 Thuja plicata
GGATGTTGTTTAATCCTTAGCAATTAGGCTTTTCTTGTCTCTGAACTGTGAAACAGGTTTTAGAGGTAACAAGATTCAAATAGACATTTCAAGCAGTATAGTTCATGCAAGAAAAATCCCTAACACTATGTTAATGATTTTTGGCCTTGTTATGTGGAGTATACAATGCCCAAATTAACATAAACTCTTCATTTGGGTTGAACCTTGACCCAATGTAGATCTCTTTTACTCCCTCCACATTTAGCGTGTATTATTTTTCATCACCGTGTATAAAAATATCAAATACTAGGGCTGTACTTAAATCCCACCCAAGGAACACCATAATTTAGGCCTCTTGCAGTAATTTTCTTTCCTTATCAGGTGTCATGACACTTATCTCATGGTCAATATCCATTTTCAACTATTCAGTAATTGTTGCTCATTTTCTGGGGTAATGGTGGGGATTGAATCCCTCAAATTCTTGCCTTTAAAGTTATACAAAAAAAAATTAAATTCATCAGATTTGACAAACTGGTCATACAATATAAAATATTCTTAGGATGAGAATCTAGATTCATTATCAAATTTCAAATCCTTGGCTACTTGTACTCCTTTGTCATGGAAATCCATATACTCATCAATCAACACCCTTGAGACTTATTTAAACTGTGATGAACCATCCTCTTCATCGGAAGACTCCTTGGTAGATGATTAAATTGTATACCCTGTATATCCTTTGTCTTTTATTCTGTTTCTTTATTGTAGCTCTCAACTTCTTTCTTAGCCTCCTCATCGTCTAGATTATTGAAGACATCATTTGCACGAAGAGGGATATGATTGTATCCACTCGGGATTTTATTCTTCCTTTCATATTTGATATAACCCTCAGGGTCATATCCTTTCCATGGTTTTTCTTCCTTCAAATTTTATTGTGGCAACGTTTTATCTTTGATGAGGTCATAGATTTTAGTTAAAACAATAGTAAAATCACCAAAATTTAGTGTGCCTGACATGAAGGATTGCTCGTGATATGAAGCTAAATTCATAAATCTTGAATACTCCAACTACCTAACAGTCTCCATTTATGCTATTCTATCAAGGACTGTCTTGGACTGTTTCTATGGTGCTCCCTCAAAACCAAAAGCCTGGATCATGGTGAAATCCTTATGGACATGCCAGTACCCCTGATTATGATCCACTGTCTTCTTCTCATAAAAATTCCTTGGCCTTAAAAACTTCATAATTTTAGTGGAAATGGAATAGTCACAGGGATAATTATACATTCTATAGAGAGTTTTCACAAATAATTCTTCAAAGTGAACATAATGTGAATCTGCAAACCTAGAGTCCCAAATGGATGTCCATAATTGGACAGGTAATGATTCACCTTCCTTACCAATCTGTCTAATCTTTAAGCCTTCATGCCACACTCCAAACTCATGACCGTAGAAAAGCACCATGTGAATCAAAATAGAGTAGTGCTTGAAATAGATATGTTTAGGGTCATCTTTGATAGATTTCAACCCAATATACATCAGCCTAAAGACATACTTGGCATAATCAAAAGGCTTAGGGCTAGGACATTGAACATCAACCATAATTACCATGGGAGAAATAGACATAATGCCTGGGACTTTAGGTCTTGCCACCTGTCCCACTGAGTAGTAGGTATGCTTCATATAAGGTTCAAATAAATCAATACTAAAAGGAGGGCCATCTTCATCATTGAGTGGAACCATTTTCTTATCTGGTTTAGGCCTATGTAGTTATAGTATCCATCCCTTATAGGTTGTGTCTAACCTTTCATATTCAATCTCCAAGTCTTTAAGGTTTATGGGGAAATCTAGCAGGTTGTGAAGGTTAAAAACTTCATTCACTGCATTCTTTGTTATCTATACAAATGGTTTCCCCTGCAAATCACATATTGTATTTTTCTCTGGGTCATAGTGGCTAGCCAAAAAATTAAGGAGATCAATATTCACAAAGACATTTGGCACTACACATCTTCCTAAATTCATTCTTCATGGGTTGTAGACTGGTTCATGATATTTTCTTCTTCCATAGTGAAAGAAAAACAATTCATATCTCTTTGTGCTAGTCTAGAAATCCCCTACGTCTTGGTATATATCCTCAATTTTCTCTACATCAAGTTTTCCTTGTGAATCCTTTCAATATTTTGGTCCTGATCCTTACATCTAGTCTCACATGTCTTGATTCAATTTCATTTCCACTACTTGTTTTAGACTATGTTTTTGTTTCTTACTGCATTTTCCTCCATTTTTCTGCCTTTTACCTTTGGAACTACTACTAGTGCTTTCCATTTTGCAGAATTGAATTATTCACATAAGAACTGTTTACAAATATTGGAAAGAAAACCTACTTGGGACTGATTGAAGAATTCCACTCCTCTTTTTTTGAATTCCTTACTCTTCCTCAGCAATGCTCGATCTCAATGATTTTCTTCTGATAAAACTTGCCTTGATCAACAAATTGTAAATAAATTGTTTGTGCAAGGTATAATGTTGCATTACTAGTCATCAATGCTTCAATTTTCAAAATTCAAATTATCGTAATGACACTTGTTATCATCACTAAAACCTCTTTATGTTATTCTGATATAGTCTCCCTTATTGGCGTCGCATTTATAAGTTAATTTATTAGATTGGTGAACTTATTGAAATGTCTTTTTGAGTTGTTGTTCCTTTTGAAATCTCTTTTACTCCATTGGGATAACTCTCACCGATTGAATATGATTCTTTGATCACACTTTCCCTTTTCTTATTCTTCATTACTTTATCGAAGAAGTGGTTAAAATGTTCCTTTGATGAATATTTAGGTCACAAATCACTTCTTTCCCTGGGAATAAATCTCAGAGTAACCTTTGTTGATCATCCTTCAAAAAGTACTATATGTTATTCATCGACGCAAATTTTCTTTTGGAAAGGCTTGGAAAATCCATCTCAATATCTCGAATTCCTTCAATAAATTTCATCAGCAAATATTCTCCTGACCATAGTGTTAAATGATAGTATTGGTGCAACATACACTATCGGATGGGTCATTGAAAACCTCCCCCACGAAATTTTTTTCTCCGATGTGTGTTATCTCTCTTATGATTTTATTTTCAAAGGATCCCAACATATGTTTCTTTTATAGAAATGTAAGATTTCCATTGGGGTGATCCTTGTGATCGGTAGAGAAATTTTCTTCCGCTCTGATAGTTTTAGTTTCCTCGATTAGAATCATCGGTGAAACTCTTACCAGTGTGTCTCTCCTTTGTTTCTCTTCATGGAAGTGCATCACTGGGACCTCTAGTGATGATTGATGATAAAAATATCCTTCGTATATTTTATTTCCATCATCGATAAAGAAAATAAATTATTTTCCTGATATCATCTAAGTAGGTGGTATCATAGTAACTTGTGTGATCAGAGTGATCCTTTTCTTTCATTCTGATAGTGTTTGCTTCTCTAATGAATATTTTATAAGTAAATATTTTCTGATATGGGATTTTCTACCTACTTTTTTTAGTCATTCTTGTTGGTGTAATTTTCAAGAGGTTTGGCCGATGACTGATGCTTCTTAAAAAGTGTTTTTATTTGTTTTAGTATCCTCATCGGTGAAACTAGCTCCAGGAATCAGATCCATACAGTGACTAACATCTCTCATTAGTGGAAAACCATCAGGTACATTATCTGAAATTATCTCCTTGTACTAGGTAAGTAATTTCTCAACTTCTGCAGGAACTTCATCTTATGTATTATTACTCGGTTTGTTAGGAATCAAAGCATAACATATATCATTTCTTTTCAAATCCTTAAAAAATTGTCTACCTTCCATCAAACAAACTTTCACAGATGTACATATCTCACCAATAGATTCTTCAACCAAAGGTAATAAGATTTGGTTCTCACCATCAACCCAAATAGTATATCTATTCACATGCATAATATCACACAACACCTTATCATAATACTTCCCAATTTTTAGATTCAC
Source organism: Thuja plicata (assembly GCA_018584345.1). Classification (NCBI taxonomy): domain Eukaryota; kingdom Viridiplantae; phylum Streptophyta; class Pinopsida; order Cupressales; family Cupressaceae; genus Thuja; species Thuja plicata. The sequence continues at coordinate 1,105,408 of MU224396.1, forward strand.
AAAACATTTTTCACTCATGATTAATGTATGCTCATCCTTGATCCATGAAATCTGATAGGGCTTTGGGTTCTTCATTATTTCCAACTGCAACTTTGTGACCATCTCCTTAGATGCCAGATTCTTTGAACTTCCACTATCAACAATTACCTTCCAAACTTTGTCAACAACTCTACATCTGGTCTTGAACAAATTTTCCCTTACATGATCTTGCTTATCTTTCTCACTCAAAAGTATCCTTCTGATCATTAGATTTCCTTCCTTCTCAGGTTCATTTGGTGACTCCTCTTGCACCAAAGCATTTCTGCTACTACCAACTTTCTTACTTGCATGTGTGCACTCAAAAGATCTATGTCCTTCTTCACCATAATTGTAATAAGTTCCTTAGAACCGTCTTCTTCTATAATCACCTCGGGAGTAGTTTCCTCTTCCTCATAATGAACTTCTATCTTTCCATTTTGTCTTTCCTTTGCCTTGATATGTGTCTAAATTTGTCTTGTCTGGTTCAGATCTACTATTTTCACCATGAGATCTTCCTCTTCCTCTAGGGAATCTACCACCTCTTCCTCTTTGCCTTTGTTCATATCTTTTGTTTAATTTCTCCTTAGCTTTTAGGGAAAAATGATATGCCTCTTCAATACTCTCCATCTTTACCAAGCCAATCTTATCTTGTATAGAAAATCTTAATACATTCAGATATATTTCTATTCTTTCCACTTCATCTTCAACATGTCTAGATCTGATGTCTAAACTGTAGAATTCCTCGGTGTAGTCTTTTACCGAGCTATCTTTCTTCTTCAAACTTTGCATTCTCCTTTTCTCCTTACTAGGTTAATCTGGTAATCACAAGGTAGAAACTTTCCTTTCAATTTCTTTATCATCGTATCCAATACCTTGATCTTGTCTTTACCCTTCTTCTTCTGATCCAATTGCAGATGCTCCCACCATAAGGATGCATGCCATTTAAAATTTGTACTTGCAATCTTTACCTTTTTCTCCTCTGATACATTCTCATACTCAAAGTATTTTTCCATCTCGATTATCCAGTCTATCAACTCATCAGAATCTAACTTTCCACTATACTCAGGAGGTTTAAACTTAGGTGTGGACTTCAAACTTGTCAAAGCTCGCAGGAATCTCTCTTCTTCCTGATCCATCACAGGTGCAGGTGCAACTTCTCCTTGCACTTCTTCAAATTCATCATCACTAAAATCGTCAAGATGTCTTCCTCTGCGTTGGGCTATCTCAACATCTTCCAATCTTGCATCCATCTGTCTTAGCATATCAGCTAGACTTGGATCTGCATTTTCTCTCCTGTGAACCATCTTGAAGCCCTTTGCAATTGTAGGTCAGATCGCAATCTGCTACTCCACAACAATATCAACCAACTCGGTTAGGGCTTACAAGAAGGAACCTAGATCTCACCTTTGCTCTGATACCACCTAACGCAAGGAGGGTAGGAAGACTAGGGCCCAAGGCACTCCTAGCTATCCAAACCAACTTGTAGAACAACTCAGAAGTAATCAACACAGAAAAGGGAGAGAAGAAACAATAGAACATATATATTACTTCATTGAAATTATTACATGTCGGGCTGTAAGGCCTTCCCGATTTTGTCCATACACATTCAGATGTTTACAGAATAATCTTGATACATATGAGGTCACAGACCTACCATCCAAATATGCTAACACCTAATCTTCCATCCCAAAAACTGACTCCCTAATTTAAGAACAGAAAACCAAATATATACAAGAGTCCACTAAGGAGGTCAACACTCAGATCCTAAAGATCCAACATAGGAAAAAACAAAGACCCTGATTTAGGTCCACACACATCCCAATGAGAGATCCCAACATTAATTACGCTACGAAAATTAAATGCAGAAGTCGGCCAGAAGATCCAACATCAAAACATAACTCGGTAAGAAAGCCAACCGAGCACCAGAAAAAAATCGGTAAGAAGCCAACTGGGCAACAGAAAAACTTGGTAAAAACCCACCGAGACCCATCGGTAAAACAAGACAGAAACAAGTAACCAAGCCCGAGTGGAAAACAAGTCTTCAACTGAGCGAACAAAGCAATTGTTGAGCACTTTACCGAGAAGTCTCCAACAAGCTACCAAACCAAAATCAACATATTTTTGGTTTATATAAGATTGTCAAGAACCCAAGATGCTACTGCTTCAATAACTCTTGGAATATGTCATTTTGCCTTATTTGGTTCCACATGAAGAGAAAGTGGGGTCCTACAAAATCCAATGCCCAAGTTGGCCAATTAAAAATATTTGACATTGCAAATGCCAATAATACATCCAAGTTTACCCAAAGTTTCGACATAAGATATTGACCAAAATATTTATTGATATATTTGAGTTTTATTACTAAAATATTCAATCTACATCATTTTTTCAATAGAACTATGAAAACTAAAAATACAACACGTATTTTTGGTTGATGATGATAGCCTATACACTGTGGATGCAATAAAATTTTGAAATGAAAAAAAAAGTATTTTTTAATGTTAGAATTTGATCAATTAGAAAATAAAGTATGTTCATTAAAAATTATTTTTTAATTTTATATTGTTGCAATTAAGATTGAGTTGGATATCTTTTTTAGAATTTGGATATATTCTTTAAAATTTGTAAGCTAGGGGAGATGACTCAATAGTTGAGCGCTTTCCAATAGCTATTATATCACTTGTTGATTTAATGCCCAATAATTTTGACAATATTGTACCAATAGTGTGTGATTGTTAATGATGACTACCCACAATTGAATGAAATGTATCTCTTAGTTATAAAAAAAGTAACAAATCATGTTATGACATATTAGTGTGCCAATAAACCATGACTTAGAGTACATGTATCAATCTCATTTTTTTGAGTTGTTCTGGACACCTTGGAAAAATCATGCTGATGTGGCATCATATTTGATAATGTGACCCACATAAGGTTTTGAAAAGCACAAAGATAGAGCGCTCAACTACTTGACCCTCTCCCCTATTTAACACACCTATAAAAATATTTATAAAACTGTAGTATAAACAAATTTTAAAGTTGCTAGAGGCTCTTTATAATTCTAAATAATGCTCTTTGTTTGTCTTTTGTTGGGTTTGGTTAGTTGCTCCTTTAGGGAGCTTTTTAATTGTGATAAGATTTATTTAATGGCTGATAGTATAGCTTTAGATGTTAATGTGTTTAAGTGCTCTATTAGTATGTTAGTTGGAATAGTGTTAGTAGATGTTAGCACCATGGATACATTGTTATGTTACTCTGGAGAGTTAGCTATTATGAACTAGTAATCCATTTTTGGTGGTTTTCTTGGTCTTAGTCTTGGCCATCTTATTTTCTATAAGGGATCAGGGCCATTTCTATGCTTATCTAATGAAATTTTATTTTTAAAGTTGTTTAAAAGTTTAAAAAAAATGATTATAAATTGCACAAGTTAATACAAATAAAACTTCAAGATTTTTTTTAACTAAAGATAGTTAAGTTTTCATTTAAATCTACACTTCATGAAACCAACTTTTTATACAATTAAATTAAGTCTTGATCTAAACTCTACTTTAAAATAGTGTTAAAAATGTACTACTTTTAATTTTATTTTGTTTCAAAATTTAATATTTAATTGTTAAAATATTAAGTTATACATTTCTTTTATTTTAATGCTATGTATAATTTTAAAATATAATAACAAATCTATCACTCTACATGAGAATATAATAATACTTATATAATTTAAATATAACAACAAATCTATCATTTCATATTTGAGTTATTTTCCTATTTAAATGTGCATCCTTGTTTACAAAAGTTAAATTTGAGACAACTCAATCTTACATATTATAAAACAACTATCCATGTGCAAGATTTAGTTCTCACTTTCCATATTTTTAACACTAATTTCACAACAAAAAACTTAAATACATTTCTATGTTACATATAAATGACTAAATAAATTTGAGATCTTATCAAACCTAATTTGAAAACAAATAAAACAAAACTAGATTATGTTTCATAATCCATAATCATTATAAAAACGCAAATATGCATAATCCGTACAATAATAAAAACTTTATCATTTCACATTTGAAAATTACTCATTTTTATAAGTTAAATATAACGATAAATCCATCATTCCATATTTAAATATTTCACTTATTAAATGTACCTATACTTTTTCACTAGAAATTAAAAATAAGAGTTAATCTTACATTTGACAAAAAGACTACCCATTCAAAATTACCTTTCAATCATTAAGACATACCATAATTACTACTTATAACATATACATGTCTAAACTCCACTTTCTCATCCTTGGAGAAATTGTAGTGGAAAGATGAAATGACAAGACCAAACACAACAAAAATAAGCTTGTACTTTCTTATATTACCTATGAAGTCCTTCTAAACTTTGAATTCTACCAAACTCAATTTGGTCCTCACTTCTCATCTTTTTAAAATTAAATTTGAAAGACTAGATGACAAGACCAAACACAAAACTTTCACAATTTAAAACAAAAATAAATTATGTACTTTCGTTGCCATTTATTGGATTTTGTTGATTATAGATCCACTAAGAATCATCTTACGACTCAATAGTCGCTCATTGGTATATCCAATAGATGGAAAAAAAAAGTGTTAGTAATTAGTATCAATTGTGCAATGTTATTGGTACCAATAACACATAATTATTGGGACATTTGTGTATAAGTATTTGATTAGTTGTGCAATTTTTTGGTTGCTAAAGAAAACAAGTAATGGGGCAATAGGGAATATGTTTTGGACAATACTTTGAAATGACCACTTTTTGACCCTTGCATGTGTAACAGTTCCCACAACATGAAGTCTTTACTATCCAGAAGAAGGAATAATAGAAAATGCAATCAAGTCACATACAATGATAACAAAATAAATGTCGAAATCAGATATATTGTTTAGGACCTTAGGGTGCACGAAATTAGCTATAACGACTATAGGTGCTCTTCCCCTATAAATGACTTCACAAACATCAAGGCCTAGTAAACTTGATTTAATCCCCTATACTCATCATTTTTTAAATTAAATTTAAAAAATGAGACAAAATTAGAAGACTAAATACAAAATTTCTATAATTTACAACAAAAAATAAACTCATATGTACTTTCTTATACTATGTATAAACGACTTCATAAACTTAGAATCCTACCAAACTCAATTTAATCTCTAGTTCTCATCCTTGAAAAAAATTAAATTTGAAAAATGAAATGAGATGAGAAGACCAAATACAAAACTTCCACAATTTCCAACAAAAATAGATTGTGTACTTTCTTGTATTACATATAAATGACTTCAAAAATAAATTGTGTACACTTATATCACGTATTAACGACTTCGAAAATAAATTATGTATTTTCTCATATTATTGTATTACGTATAAAAACTTTGTCACTTCCACTTCGAAATCTAGGGGAAGTGTAACAATAGCATAGCTAACATCACACACTTGTAGAGCCTAAAGTATACATAAGATAACTATCGACAATTATACATCCTCCATCACCATGGCCAGAAAAGCTTCGTGCTCTTCAAAAGCTGAGGCCCTCAATCGCGGTGCCTGGACTTCAATAGAGGACCAAAAAATACTCCTCGTCAATGCTCAATTTTTTCGGTTGTCTTCGTATGTGAGTTGGCCACTTCAAAAATATTTTTTGATATATGGAAATTAACGGAGCTCCCTCTAGAGAATGTCAAGTATCAAAGGGTTAAAAAGCGGTCATTTCAAAGTGTCCCCTGAAACATGACCCCTTTTGCGCCATTAACTATTCGCTTAGACAACCAAACAGTTTACACAATCCATCCAACACTAGTACACAAATGCCCCAATAACTCTACAACTTTTGCAAGAATGCCCCAATAATGGTGCACTATTGGTACCAATAAACTTGTACCATTGATCTAGTTGCGAACTTTTTTTTTTTGTCGAAAAAATGAACACCTATTAGCTCATAAATGTTTTCTAGTACATTTTAAATTTGCGAAATGTAATACACAACTATTATGGAACCACTCCACTAATAGTAGTCTTCCACTCAAATTGAAAATAAATAATTTCTTTAAAATCACCCTGAATCCACCAAACTCATTCAAAAACAAAGAAAACCTTTTAAATAAGAGCATTAATTCGTGATGATTAGGAGTTAAAATGAGGAGAGGAGTGGTCACTATAAAAAGCAGCAGAAGCTTATAAGTTTAAATGAGGATAGGAGTCGTCACTGTAATAATCAGGAGAAGCTTATAAGTTATAGCATGTTGTGTGCGTACGGTAAAGCTCCCATGCTACTTTTGGTCGTTCAAACTGTCATTAGGCATTTGGAAATTGGGACACGACGGTCACGTGGGTCTACAAAGGCCTTTTGAGATGGGGCCCGCCGTACACGTGGCAGAACAGACATGGTCCAGGTGCTGACAGTGGGTCCACAACCATTGGTGTCGGAGATATGCGAAGATCCTCTCTGTACCCGACGGCCAAGATCTTCCCAATCCCATCGCACGGCTCTGCTCGTCTCCTTGTCTCAGTACTCAAACTTTACGGTCGGACCAGTCAAAGAGGCGAGGTCTTTTAACCCGGGGTTAAGTCCGATGGCCTCCCGTCTTGTGCGCCGGTCTAATTTCTAACCCTGGTTAGGGATGAAGTGTCTCATCATTTCACTGACGATTTAATGAATGGAAAATGGGAAAAGGCGATTTGGCGTGCTTTTCCATGCGCTCTGATAAGTTTATATCTCTGTCGCTTCTCTGCATAAAATTCTTACCTTTCTCTGCCGCGATTTGCTGTGAAAATGCTGGCTTTTCTGCTATAAGGAGATCCTTTTGTGGCTGGGAGTGATTTCAGGTAACTTAAGGTCTAAATGTTTCGAATTTAGTGGTGTTCTTTGGTTTTTTTGAAATTATGGAAGCAGATTCTGTTGTTTTAGGGGTTTCGTTGTGGAATTGGTGAATTTTGTGTCGTTTTAGGCTCTGATTTGGTTCTGGAAGGTTGCAGATGGGGCGGGCCAAGAAGAAACCTTCGTCTCCGAAGCAGGAAGGCGAGGGAAGTGTTGCAGAAGCGGCTCCGGCACGGAAGCGAGGTCGGCCGAGGAAAGTTGTGGAGAAAACAGTGGAAACGGAAGAGGAAGATCATGGAGAAGAAGAGGAAGGGGAAAAGTCCAAGAAATTGTCATCTGCAGCCGAATCTTCTTCGTCAAAGGGAAAGAGTAAGGCAGGAGAAAAAGAAGAGGAAGAAGATCCAACCGAAAGCAGCGCAAAGGTTGTGAAAAGACCGGGAATGAGGAGGCGTAAAGGCGAGCCTCGCAGGGCTGCGGATTGATTATTCTTATATTCTCTCCAATTTCTGCTGTAAATCTTTCAAATGCTTCTGTATTTTTTCCAAATTTGAAGAAACGACATAATTTTTTCTGTTCTAAATTGTGACGATTCTTAAAATACTCTTGTAATTGCCGCTGCTGCTATTCTTGACGTTTATATGTTTCGGAATATCATCGGTATAATGCTGAATATATTCACTGTTACGAAATGATAATTTACGTAGTCTACAAGGTGGTAAATTCTTCACTTGTATCTTCTGCAGTCTTTGATTGAAATGAAAGTATTTGAAAGGCAGGAGTCCCTTCAATTTCATAGAAATGGATTTCTTTTTTGAGTTCTTATCTGTTACTTGGACGATATTGACTCACTTCTTGAATTGTTTAAATTTGTTAAAACTTTACATACCTTGTATATTCATGACTGTGTATCTTCTGCAATCTTTGATTGAAATGAAAATTTAGAAAGGCGACAGGGCCTTGAATTTCAGAGATGCATTTCTTTTTTGAAGTTCTTATCTGTTAGAGGCTTCTGCACCTTTGATGATATTGACTCAGTTCTTGAATTGTTTAATATTTATTTATATATAGAATATCAGATGAAGATTTTAAAGAAAAGTTCATAATTTTTTTTTATATTTTGTTATATAGGTGACTATTATTTGAATGGAAATCTATAACTAATTTATTGGATAAAGATTTATAAGAAATTTTTTGTGAATTTTCTTGATCATATTTATATTTTTATGTAGGATGAAGATTTTTAAGAAAAAACGTGTGAAGCTTTTAATCTTGACTGATTATTTTTATATTTTAAATTTTGCAATGTTTTATTTGAAGCTTCATTTACATATGATTTATGAGACGAAATTTTTAAGAAAAATAATTTGAATTTTATTTCATTTTTTCAGGATTGAACTGTATAAGTTTAATTTGTTTGACGTTTTGTATCACATCTAACGAATCTCCTTCAAATTTTTTCATGATGATGATTTATTGGGTGTGATACAGATTAATCTTACACAGTCAGATTAAACTTACACAATTCAATCTATGATTCAACTGACTGTGGAAAACTAATTCTATCTATTATTTGAATTTTTTTGAACTTATCTTACTGATTTGTTATTTGAATAACATTTTATTTGAATGTGCATGTACATGTGACTTATTGGATGAAAATCTTTAAGAAAAAATTGTGTAAATGTTTTTGATCTTAGCTTATTCATAATATTTATATTTGGTATATTGTTGTCTGTTCATTTGAATGAGTGTGTGTGTGTGGACAACATTTGGTTTAAAATTGCATCTACCTATAATTAATAGGTTGAAGATTTTTAAGAAAATTTGTTTGAATTTTTTAATCTTCACTTACTTATCATATATATCTTTGTTATGTTATGTGGGTAACATTTCATTTGAAAAAGAATCTACATGTAACTTAATGGATGTATATATTTAAGAACAACTTTATGATTTTTTTTTAAAATCATTATATTTATATATGTTATGTGGACAACATTTTATTTAAATGGATATCAGATTTTTTTAAAAATTGTTGTGGATGAGATTTAATTTGAATGGGAATGTAGAAATTTCTCATTTTCTTCTGATGATGATTCTAGGTGTGATAAAAAACTAATTCCATCTATTGTTTGATTTTTTTTTTAACTTGGCATACTAATTTGTTTCTCATTTTCTTCTAATGATGATTGACTAGGTGTGATAGGAAACTCGAACAAATTAAAGTTACACAGTTCAAACCAGAAAAAATGGCCTGTGATTCAGCTGACTATGGAAAACTAATTCCATCTATTATTTGAAATTTTTTGAACTTGGCTTACTGATTTGTTATTTGAACAACATTTCATTTGAATGTGCATGTACACGTAACCTACTGGATGAAAATCTTTAAGGTAAAATTGTGTAAATAATTTTGATCTTGACTTATTTATAATATTTATATTTGGTATATTGTTGTCATTTCATTTGAATATCTACATTATATGAAAATTTATAAGAAACATCGTGTGAAATTTTCTGATTTTGACTGATTCATTTTATAAGATTTGTTATCTGAACAACATTTGTAATGAAATTGCATCTATCTATAATTAATAAGATAGGATGAAGGTTTATTAAAAAAATGTTTGAATTTTTTTATTTTCACTTACTTATTACATTGATCTTTGTTATGTGGGTCATATTTCATTTGAAAAAGAATGTACATGTAACTTAATGGATGCAGATATTTAAAAACAACTTTATGATTTTTGTTAAAATTATTATATTTATATTTGTACATTAAGTGGACAACATTTCACTTTAATGGATATCAGATTTTTTAAAAATTGTTGTGGATGAGATTTAATTTGAATGGGAATGTAGAAAATTTATGTGAATATATTTTGAAAGGCATGATTGATATTGGATTTGCTGCAGTAGAAGACATGTTTTTGATTCAATGGTTGTTGAACTGGATAACAAGTGGCATAAGTGCAGTTCCTTAAAGGGGTATACCTTGGGCCACTAAAAACATCCACTTGCCTGAAAATAAGTATCTGCCAAGTCAGTCTTTTCTTTTGTCAAAGATATACCATTAGATATAGAAAGTTTTCAAGTTGCCTGGAATTGCAGGGGGGCTTATTTCAGCATGTTTTCATGCCTTGGCTTTTCAAAACAAGTTGATGGTTGTATTTGATTGGTTGCTTTCGTTTGGCTTCTTTTTCATCTTTAGATTCTCGTTGAGTGAAGTGTGAATGCAGGCAATAGGGAGCATCCAATGAAAGCATGTGTCTGAGCAGAAAGAACAGAGGGGGTCCTACTTGATCCTCTGTGAGGTATACAAAATTAACATGGTTTACTTATGTTTTCCCATTGGAGAACATGTAATATATAGCTAGTACATCTGTTAGTGTGAAATCAGCTCTTTACCATCAAAGACTAAATTGTATTTTAAATTGGGCGTGCATAGAAAAAAGAACTGTCAAAAACATGTTAATAGGAGTTGAGATACATAGGTAATATGTTCTATAATGATTGCTTCTTGTCCACCAAACAAGAAACAAATTACTACTCTTGTCAAACTCAGCTCATATGGTCGGATACTTTCTTTATTTTACCTTTTTCTTCCCTCTGAAACTACGTTTCAGATGTATGAAAATTATTAAAGTATGTGCTTTATGGATCTATATGGCTTGTTCATATTAGTTTAAAATGTTGTTCTATTTAATTATTACCTCTATTTTAAAAAGTTAATAATAGTTGGAATAATGTATCTATTGGTCAAAATTCAAGTTTAGCTCGTGAACAAGATAATGTTTAAATGATATTAATTATAATATGAAAGAGACTCACAAAACAATCAATCTAAATTTTAGAGATATATTGTCAACCTTGAGTGATCAAGTTTTAGGAGACATGTTAGACTTTGTTAACTTTTATTGATTATGTTTGATTTGGTCATAGACTTTAATAGATGGTTAGAAATTATCATATTTATGGATATCTTGTTATGGCTTTATTTTGATTTATGTTACTATGCATTGTGATTATATATTTTATGAATGGTCCAATATGAAATGAAATTATATGATGTGCAATTTGATTTTGTTTATGGGTAATGGATTATGGTACTAAAACAGACTGATAAAAGATGAGTGTTGTAAGTTGTGGACATGTTTGAATTCGAGAATGAGGCCCATGTAGAGGAGGTTAGCATTTTGGTAGCAACAAGAGTGATAGAATCTAACACTCGCACACTCACTTAGATAGATGATTATGCTTGTTTTAATGAATTATGTATGTGTGTTTGTGTGTTAGAATATTTGATTATAGTTATTTTGGTATTTTCGTATATGATGTTGTAATTAGGTGGGGATAATTAAAAATTGATTTGAATAATTGCATTTCTATCACCGTTAAGAAATAAAAAATATCATGAATGTTTACTAGTCTAGAAGTTATTTTTTAGGATTATTATAGTTTTACTAACATTGTTTTTTTTTGGGTTGGTAAATTTTGTGCTATATTTTACCAACCAAGGTTCCACACGACGCTACAAAAAGCCTCAACACCCACCTCCCCTTTGCATACAGGGTGATCATAATAGTACTAAAATATTCAACCTATAAATTATCAAACCCTAGATTCAACCCTAGCTCCTACCATCCACAAAAATAAAGACTACTATGACTACAGATTACATAGTATCTACATATACACTATCATGAATTTGGATCAACATAACAAAATTTGAACAAAAACCCAAAAACGTAGGATACCTTCCCACCAATTGCAATGAAATTCGAGTATTACCCTCACAATGAAGTGCATTGCCAACCCCCCTCACATAGTAATAGCCCTCAAGGGCATCATCTTCCATGGCCTCAACCACAATGCTTGTCATCTCTTCCACCCCTAGTGTTGTGCCCACGACGACGACGCATAATAGGAATCTACCTCCAAAAGTCTGTGAGTTTGTATTTGAGGTAGGATTTGTTGACCTGCTCCCTAGGAACCCCTACTTCCAAAACCATTTGCCAATCCTGCACACAATTCTCGATCATGTTCTAGTATTTCTTTACCTCCTCACGTCATCGGTCTTTGTTTCCCAAAGCACCCCAAAGGAAAATGGGTGAACGTGACGAGGGTAGTTAGGCATGCACCCTCATAAATGAGACATCATGAGCCACTATTTGCATGCCCAGTCAAGGTGAGATGGCATGACATTACATCACCCACCCACCTATCAACATATCCTTACATACGAAACCATCATTACAATTCAAAATATTGTTGGTGTCAAATTCTCTGCCAAATTTGATCCAAATTCATTGGTCAATTTGGATAGTGTGTCTGCCAATTGGCTCCCTTTGAGAAAAATGTGGGTTACTTTAAAGTTTTCGAACCCTTCTAGTTTTTTTTTTCTGAATAATCTAGATAACTTTGTCAATGCGCTACACATGATCTCGCCCATTAGAGATGGTGTTGACAATTATTTGTGAGTCACCTTCCCGGTGCACATGCTCTACCTTAATTTTGGATGCCAAATGTACTGCTAGTATTGTCGCTTGCGCTTTTGTATCATTGTTCATTCCAATTGTTAACTTCTTTGTTTCAATTGCCAAGATATTTCCTTCTGTATCCCTTGCCACACATCCAGGACTCGATAGCCTAGGATTGCCCTTGGAAGCACCATCAAAATTAATTTTAATCCAGCCCACCTTCAGCTTCTTGCACTGTACTTTACTCCTCTTTTTAAAACTTGGATTAACCTCCAAAAGCACATTAGCAGGGTAACATTTGTTAAATTTGATATATATTTATATACAAAAAAATAAAAAATAAAATTAGTAAGAAAAATAATAGTTTATTTATTCTTTTGTTGGGTGAAAATACCTCAAATTAGAGTAGATGGTAAACTAATTCAATGTGTCCAAATGATTAAAAGAAAAATAATTAATTAATATGCATGTGCATATTAACATTGGTGATAGAAACGAAGTTTTGCATAACTAATCAAACTATTATTTGAAAAGTTAATATTCACTATTATTTAAAAAAATATTCCAATGCATATTTAGAAAAGAATAACAATACATATATGTATGTATGTATATGTATAAATATAAATATATAAGAGGAAGATACTTACAAGGTGGAAGTGAAGATAAGGAAGGAAATCACATACGCATGTTGTGCACAGAATTGGGGAAAAACACCACAAATTTGGTAAAATGAAAGTCATGCATTTTAATAATGTGAACTTAATCTGATAACAACTGCCTAAATGTCAAACCTTTTTTTTCCAAGTTCCCGAAAACACAGTAAGTTTTTGACAAATTTTTTGTGGTTTTCGACCACAAAATATGTAGATCATAAAGAACAGATGTTGAAAATTTTGCAAAAATCCGCAGTGTTTTCAGATTTTTCAAATTTGATCAATGATACATACTGTCTAAAACTTAACCGTATAATTACATTGTATCCAAGTTCTTTTCTAATCACTACATTTTCTTTTTAGTTTCATATTCACTGCCTCCCTCTCTATCATCGCTGTTTTCCGCTAGGGATCAATTTCTTCTATCATTACTGTTTTCCGAAAGGGATCAATTTCTTCCCATGGCAATGAATATTTGTACCCAATTTGTTCCAAAGTTCCTGAGAGCGTCACATTCCATTAGCTGGTTACTCTGTCCAGCGGCATGACATCTGGTGAGAAGAGTTGGAAATGGTAGTAGAATTGCATTTGTCATCTTTTGATTTGAATCCGGTCATACACAAGATCACGTCCCTCATTAAAGTCCATTCACTCATTCTCCTTTTGTTTCCAAATTACGCGTTTCCCTTGTTTTTGGATTTCCCCTTTTGTGAGTTGGTTGAGGAAGATGAGAAAATTTGTGGAATCCACTTCAAATATGCTAATTCATGTTGGAATGTAGAATCCAAATTATACCTCCTAATTAGAATTTCATTCCACTTGCCTCGAACCCTCCATCTAAAACTCTTAGCTCGTTTGGCAGCAGGAATTGGACCGGAATTGACATTATCTAATTCTAGATAATGCCAAATTCCATGTTTGGGTCCTTGGAAAAAAATGGAATTGGAATTCCGAAATTCTCATTTTGCCCCCAAAATGGGAATATCATCTTCCACCTAAATAGGTGGAATTGGAATTTCAAATTCCAATTCCAATTTTTACAAAAGCAAATTTAATATTTCGTGGGATCCGTGACTATAAGATGTATATTATATTGCTATAAGGATGTATATATATATATACATGTGTGTATATACACACATGTGTATATATGCATGTGTGTATATACATGTGTGTATATATACACATGTGTGTGTGTATATATACATGCATGTATGTGTGTATATATATACACATCTGTGTATGTGTATACATGGATACACACTTGTATGTGTATATACACACATGTGTATATATATACACACATACATGTGTGTATACACACACACATGTATGTGTGTATAAATACATGTGTGTATGTGTGTATATGTACACAAATGTGTGTATGTGTGTGTATACACACATGTGTGTATGTGTGTATATGTGTATATATATACATGTGTATACACACACATGTATGCATGTATATATACACATGTGTGCATGTGTGTATATATACACACATATATGCACACCGTATTCAAAGAAATTAAAAAATAAAGAATTAAAATTCCTTATGCGTTTTCTCATTCATCTTCCGGGTGAACCAAACGAGTCAATCCATATTCCGGATTTCATTTTGAAGATAAGTATCTTCCTAAATATGCAGCATCTTCTTGAATTGACCATATCCAGGATATGGTATTCCAGTACCCAAACGGGCCTTAGAGTCATAATTTCCCTAACCAATGTTCTCGGCCCTGAATAGCTATGGTTTGTAATCCAAGTTTTGGCTTTAGCAAAATGTTATTGTCCAATTTACACTTCAATGCAACGAAAGTGAATTCTTGGTTTACTTGAAGGGGTACAAATTAGGCACCTAAATATTTAAAAAATTCTATAAATCAATGATAAATGCCCTACATAAATGGATTGTGTTTGTATGTGCTTATACACCTTTGATTGTATCACAAATTAGTTTTTAATCTAGTTTAAAAATAAATAAATAATTTTGTCTCTATATATATAAATGATTGGGGAGCATCTCTTGTATCCTTTGATTTCAATAGAAATTAGTTAGGTTTTTTTTTACAAACTCCTGTTGAATGATCGAATACAAATGATTAGATAGAGATTATGAATTAAATAAATTTTATTAAAGTTAGAAGTTTGGGTATGGTGTGGATTTGTGTTAGTTAATGGTATAAAAGCTAGTTTTAGAAAACTAGATGAAATGATGTGTGTACACTTATGTTAGTGTTCACATATTTGTTTCATTAGTTACATAGTTCAGTCAATAGGTTATTTAATTAGTGGTCACATGTTGAGTTGTTAAAACAACTTAGTGTATTTAGGAATATTTTTTCCTAAATAATAGGATATGAAAATCTTATAAATATGTGTTATGTATTTGGATGAAAAGAGGAAGCATCGTTGATCAATTGTGTTAATTTATTTGAAGCTCCTCTATCTATCTCTTCTCATATTCTTAATATGTGTGTGTGTGTGTGTGTGTGTGTGTGTGTGTGTGTGTGTGTTCTCTTTACTCTTAGTATTTCTATCTTGTTTGAGTTTCAGGGTAAAGTGAAATTAAATTTGGAGGGGATTGGTTCTTATCTTGATCATGTAGTCTTAACGAGACTAAGGCTTAGTTTGAAAATCAATAACAAATTTGAATATGGATCATAAAATTAAATTGGATGGAACATATTAAATGGTTTGTATGATGTTTTATAGTTTAATGCTTGCAATATGTGATTTAGCTATTAAACCATGTGTGTATTGTATTATTAGTATTAACCTTGTAGTTAAAGGGGTCATGCCTCTATTTATAATGCGAAGAGTTAAACTCAAGTGATCTTCAATGTTCCTTTATTAGGTAGAAAGTCCCAATGTGACAAAGGGTAGTTTTTTTTTTTTTTTTTTCAATTGAATGTGTTGCTAGTATGTGATTTGTTCATTTAATGGACGAGTGTTGAAAATGGGGTAACAAGGAAGGATACGTATTTTTTTATAACCTATATCCCAAGGAATTGGATAAATTATGCTTTAGCCAAAGCAACTACCTTTCATTCATTTAATAATAGTGAATGTTTATTGTTAGTTCTCCATGCCATATCACTGTGTAGATACTTCATTTTTATAATTGAAGTGTTAGGTAGGACACAGTGCTACTAGATTCCATCCGACCTACCTGTTCTGATTTTCTAGGTTCCTCATGTAGGGTCAAGCGCTCAACCTTTCATGTTAAGCACTAGGGGAGCTAATAACTTTGAAGATCTAACAACTCTGTGGTTGGAAAAAAAAGTGTTTGAACCTTGTTCTCGTCCTTGAGGATAGCAATTTGAGGCTTAAGGTGGTAGAATGATGCATAGCATCAGTTTATGATTAATATGATGTATTGACCCTTTGGTGGTCTATCTTTACCATTATCATTTGATGTATCGACATGCTAGTTAAATTTGATGTAGTTGTTGTCACAAAGGATTACACCCAAAAAGATAAGTGTGATCTACTTAGCAATCCCATGAATCATGGAAAGATTTTTAAGCCTGTAGATATACCTTTAGTGAAAATCAATCTCTGGGTTATGGTTCGACTTTCCCTTATGATGACCTAAAAACTATCTTTGCTAGGAAAAGGATAAGAAGGATATGCTTCTGAAATAAAAACCTAAAATTAACAAGTGATCCATCAAATATTTCAAATTCCCATAAATCTTAATAGCTTAGCTGATTGCACTCACAATATATCCTGAATAAAATTAACCCTCACAACCACATGCAACACCAGATTCAAGCTGAGAACAATTGGAAATGGTAGTAGAACTTCCTTGTCATCTGTCCATTTACATCTAGTCATACATATCATGTCCCTCGTTAAAGTCCATTGGGGCATTCTCATTTTGTTCCCCAATGAGGCGAGCCCCATTTCCATTGTTTTAGGATTGGAATTTCATCCCAGTTGCCTCGAATCCCCGATGTAAAACTCTTGAGTCATAATTTTCCCAACCAATGTTATCGACCCTGAAGAGCTATGGTTTGTAATCCAATTTTTGGCTTTAGCAAAACGTTATTTTTCAATTTACACTTCAAGGCAATGAAAGTGAATTCTTGATTTTTGGCAGGTTTCATTCCTCTCTTCTAGTGATTTAACTTTTTGAGCGATGGGTGTTTTGTATTACCAAATATTCTTGTTTTGATCAACTTTCATCATGTTATGCTCTACTCATATTTTGAATCGTATCGTTTCTTTGCTGAAGATTTAAATTTGTTGCAAAAGATTGGCATCGATTAGAGCCTTCCATTTTTTCCTAGAGCCGTATTTGATGAAGTTTGAATCTCATTTTTTTGAGATAGCTTCTTCCATTTGGAGTGCTGATTCAATTATTCTCCTTATTGGTTCGTGGGAAGTGCTCAAGGATACTGATTGACAGACAAGATTATTTGATGTTGTATTGGCCTTTTTTTTCTACCGTTCATAGCATTCTTGTGTAGATTCTGCACCTGATTCTAAGAAGAAAATGAATTGCAGAATCGGAGTGGTGCATTTATGTTTTTGAATTAAGCAGCAGCAAGAGGGTGTTGGCCCGAGGTACAGAGAAAGCTAACTAAAACACAGCATATGAATCCAGCCTAGATAGCATTTATGTTTCTCTTTTGGTTGCGGGTCTAATCAAGAGCGTAATATATTGTATACATTGTAGAGGGGTTGACTGATTTGGATATGCTTGAGCTATCATTTGCATAACATTGAGGTCGAAGGCCAATGTAGCTTCTGCACATACATTAGTGTTTGTCGAAGGAGTCGAGTCATTTCTTCCACTTACTGCCATTGGTGCCTCCACGTAGGAAATATTAAACTATCTTTCAAAATTGATGAATGATGTGCTTGATTTTGTTGCTAAGGTTGACTCATAGAGTTTTTATTGTTATATAATATTGTTTTAGTTTGGGATCCTATATAGTTTGAATAATAATTGCTAATGCTTAAATTGTTGGTTTCTTTCTTTGTTAAAAAGCATGGGAGTTAAAAATTACATTCAGTTAGTCATTTAACTTAGGAATTTGTGTCATCGAAAGGTGCATTATGAGTAGATCCTGGCACTTTTTTATTTTCTATTGATAAAAGTGGTACTTATGGATGAATTCACTTTTATCAAGAAATTCGATGGTAGAGACTTTCATACATGGCAGATACAAATGCAACTATACTTGATAGAAAAAGATCTTTGGGATGTTGTCAAACCAAACTTAGTCATACCAACTGATGCAAATGAGCTCGCAAACTGGAATATCAAAGATTAGAAAGATTTGGGAACTATTGGGCTCGTCTTATCAAAAGCATAGTTACACTATGCAGATTTTGCGAAATCAACAAAAATGCTTTGGGAGTCATAAAATGAGCTTTTCAGATCTAAAGAAGAAAGTGCCAAGACAACATTGAAGCAAAGACTGTATGGATTGAAGATGGAAAAATGTACAAAAATAGCATATTATATCAGTAAGTTTCATTCTCTCCTAAATCAGCTAGCTAGGATTAATGAGAAGGTAAAAGATGATGATGCTAAAGCAATTCTTCTACATAGTTTGTTTAAAAATATGTCTACACTGATGTTCACATTAAGAAAGGTATTCATTAGCCTTGAAGGGGTAATATCTACTCTAGTTGAACATAATGATCTCAAAATCTAAAGATGTCTTATTCAAGTACATAACAAAGAAAGAAAAAGCAAGTACAGATCCAAGCATATTCCTTCAAAAGGAAAAAATCAAGTGCTTCTATTGTAATGAAATACGACATGTAATTTTGAATTATAAGAACAGGGCACAAGATCTACTAGATGATAAATTGGATCATCGTGCTTCCTTAGCTAAAGAAACTGATTGAGAACCATGCCAACACTGAAGAGCTATCATGTCCTGGTGATGAAGAATACATGATTTAGATAAATTCAAGACTAGAGGTTGGAGGCATCATAGGCTAGGGAAAATCTAGTGACCTCTCGTCAACCACCAATGACAGGGCCGCTTATCAACTTTGGTGGCATTTTATTTTCTAATATGCAACATGATATGATTTATGTTTTAGCGCTCCTAGTTGTGTGAATAAATGGAATTTCTCACTGTGGGCAGGGGGAATATAACCAATGTTCCATTCCTATTTCCAATATGAATGTTGATTCCTATATAAATTTCCTAGTGTAAAATATTGTAATTAACAAAAGAACTAATGTAATGCAGTTCATGGATCTTGGAAGGGTTTGTGGGAGGATCTAGAAAACCACACGAGGTGCATAGTTGGTGGGTTCTTGTTCATGTCTAGGTTTGTGGTAAGCCTGTGTGAAAACTATGAAAGGTTGATGAGAGGCGCCTTTCGTTTGAATCAAGATCATGAGCCTGAAGAGTTGGGCTTACTATAGGTGGAGTGTGAATTCTTACCATGTTCACACTAGGGGAGAATGTTGGGAAAACTATTGATAGTGTTCTCATATTTGTTAGAATTATTAGTTACATAGGTTTCTCAATAGGCTATTTAATTAGTTGTTGTATGTTGAGTTGTTAAAACAACTCAGTCTATTTAGGAATATTGTTTCCTAAATAATAGGATATGAAAATCCTATAAATATGTGTATATATTTGAATGAAATGAGGAAGCACCATATTGATTGACCGTGCTAAATTTATTTGAAGCTTCTCTATTTATCTTCGCCCATATTCCTAATATGTGTGTATGTGTTCTCTTTACTCTTAGTATTTCTATCTTTAGATAGAAGATATAACACCCTAATTGTGGAATTTTTTTTGAGTTTCAGGGTAAAGTGAAATTAAATTTAATGGGGTTTGGTTCTTATCAAGTGATCACGTAGTCTTAATGAGACTAAGGTTTAGTTTGAAAATCAATATAATAAATTTGGATGTGGACCATAAACTTAAATTGGATGGAATAGATTAAATGGTTTGTATGATATTTTATAGTTAAATGCTTGTAATATATGATTTAGTTATTAAATCATGTGTGCATTATATTATTACAATATTAACCTTGTATTTAAAGGGGTGATGTCTCTATTTATTATGCAAAGTGTTAAACTTAAGTGACCTTCAATGCTCCTTTATTATATAGAAATTCCTAATATGACAAGGGGTATTCTTTTCCAATTGAATGTGTTGTTAGTGTTACAAATAGTGGTTGTGGTTGCACCAAAAGATCGACCTATTAATGCGTGATACAACCACTAGACATATAGAAGACATAGGAGGCAGTTAAGCCATGCCACGAACCACTATTGCGTTGAAGAAACAAGGAGACCAAGGGCACAATCATTCTTTCTCACCATTGTAAGAACCCCCCCAGCACAAGCGCAGGGTTCGAACTTGTGACCAAGCTCTGATACCAGTTTTTACAATTATAAGTTGTTGTTGCACCAATAGATTAACTTGTTAATGCCCGATACAACCACTAGACATGTAGAAGAAACATGAGGTGGTTAAGCCATGTCACGAACTACTGCTATGCTAAAAAACCAAGGAGACCAAGGGTGCAATCAGTCTTGCTCACCATTGTAGCAGTTAGAATGTGATGTGTTTATTTTAATGGACACATGTTGGATATGGGGTAACAAGGAAGGATAGGTATTTTTTTAAACCTATATGCCAGGAATTGGCTAAATTATGCTTTGGCCAAAGCGACTGTCTTTCATTCATTTGATAATAGTGAATGTTTATTGTTATTTCTCCATGCCATATCACTATGTCGATACTTCATCTTTATAATTGAAATGTTAGTTAGGACATAGTGCTACTAGATTCCATCCTACCTACCTGATCCAATTTTCCAGGTTCCTCATGTAGGGTCAAGCACTCGACCTTTTATGTTGAGCACCAAGGGAGCTAATAAATTTGAGGAGCTAACAACTCTGTGATTGGGTAAAAAAAGTGCCTGGACCTCATTCTCATCCTTGAGTATACCAGGTGGAAAGAAGTCTGAGGCTTAAGGAGGAAAAATGATGCATGATATCATTTGATGATTCATATAATGTATTGACCCTTTTGTGGTCTATCTTTACCATTATCATTTGATGTAGTTATGTTGTAATATCTCATATGTGCGAAATAACCTCGTAACTTGTTCTATATGAAATCTTATCCTTTGTTGACTATGGATATTTTATGCTATTTTTGGAATATTATATAAATGGTTGAATGTTGTATGAAATTAATTAATATAATGCAATTTGATTTGGGTTATGGGTTATAGATTATGGTACTAACACATACTAATAAAATTTGAGTTTTGTAAGTTTTGGATAGTTTTGAAGTCGAGAATGAAGCCTATATAGAGGAGGTTAGCATTTTTGAAGCAACACGAATGATAGAATCTAACTCTCACACACTCAGATAGATTATTATGTCTATTTTAATGAATTTCTAACCCTGTCTCCAAATTGCTTCTTGAATTATGCGTGTCCATGTGTGTTAGAATATTTGGCTATAGATATTTTGGTGTTTTTGTATAAGTTGTTGTAATAAGGTTGGGGTAATTATAAAATTGATTTGAGGGTAAGTGCACAAAGATGGGGGACCAAAAAGGGGGTATAAGATGCCACTTTTTTCTGATTTTAGCAAACTCTGAACTTCAACGAGAAATTGAGGATAGAAACACTCAAAATTTTAAAATGTGACAAAAACAAGAGTTGTTCTACTCTGAATCTAGTTTCTACACTACTAATTTATTTTAGAAATGGTGGAGATTAAGGCCCTCAAAAATGGGGAGCACAAAAAGTGGTCCTATTTTTTGTGAAAAAACATAACACAACGTCTGGTGTGCTCCCCCTAAAATGTTAACTTTAAAATAAAATAAAAACATTAGTCACTCTGGTGAGAAATTAGCTAACACCACCTAGTTTATCTTGGATTTTTCTACTAATTTTTTGATGAAAGTGTGATTTTTTGCCATTTTATGAAGTGGACACATCCTGAGAACGTAAAATTTCTGTGTGCTCCCCCTAGAAATCATTGAAAACTAATTGAAAATCAAAAATTCTTTTTTTTTTTTAAGTGTGTAAAATGGAGTCTAGTTTCTGAAAATGTAATTTTTTTCAAAATTTGATGAACGAGCCAAAATCTAAGCCCAAATGAATAGACGTTGGTTTTTGACAAAAAATGGACATACTTAGAAAATAAATTAGAGATGAATTGCTTAACATAATGAGAATTCAAAATAAATTACATGGTTAGATAGCTATCAGAGAGATCTATAATATCATGCCGTCTAATTTTATCATTATTGAACCATGTGCAAACCTGACAGGGATCACACAAGAAATTTTTTTATTTTTTTGTTGGTTTGTTGGAAAACACTTCTCGGACCTGTTTGAATCCTCCAAGCCTTTGGGTTGGAACTCCAAGGCAAATCCAAGCCTTAGGCTTGGTAAAATTCAATGTCATTAAAAGGGCGCACACCCTATACTCACTGTAGGGCGTACGCCCTATATTAGACACAAAATAGAAAAATGAGAGAGAGAGAGAGAGAGAGAGAGAGCAATAACAATATAGAATATATCTCTTCAACATATAAGTCTGATACATTTAATTTCTTATACTTTAAGTTATATTTGTATAAATACCTTTCAGGATGTTTGAGATAGGTTTCAACTTCATAGGAGTTAAGATGCAGATTTTAGATTTTGGGGATTTAAAAAAAAATCCAAACTTAGCCAAATTTCAGGCACACGAGGGTTCCCTAGATTTATGAACAAGTTATGGAACATTGTGTTAATGCATGTGGAAATTTATATGTTGTACCTTATGAATGTTTATACATAGTTTTGTTGGCATTATAAGATGTTACTCATGTGATTTTAGTACTTGTCTTATGATAGAATCCATAATAGAAGGCTAGGACTCGTTCGGGTGGCTTGAGTGCACCGGAGGGTTCCCTAGACCTGTGAGATGGATCTTTTGAAAGTACTTGACATTTTCATGGCTTATGTGTTTGGGTAGGGGACTAGGTACCCTATTTGAGTGGATCACCATAGGTGTTGGAACCCTAAAGTGGTTTCCAAATGATCCTATGGGTGGGTTATTAAAAAGTGATAACCTAATAATGAATTTGGGAAAGGGGGGAAACAAAAGATAATGAAACAAAATATATTAATGGCCACATAGTCCTGTTGGAATACCGTGACCATGGGTAACTTCCAGGGAGGATCCATATTCAGAAAGGGGGTACCGGGGTTACATGGTTTCTAGGGAGGATCCTAAGAAACCTCAACACCCACCTCCCCTTTGCTTTCATTGGCTTCTTTTTCATCTTTAGATTCTCGTTGAGTGAAGTGTGAATGCAAGCAATAGGGAGCATCCAATGAAAGCATGTGTCTGAGCAGAAAGAACAGAGGGGGTCCTACTTGATCCTCTGTGAGTAATACAACATTAACATGGTTTACTTATGTTTTCCCATTGGAGAACATGTAATATATGGGTATGTGCAGGATCATGGTATACCAAGCTATGGCCTTAAGTGGCAATGAAAAATCAGAAAATTAGGGTTAGTCAACTTGACATAAAAAGTTGGACATCTTATCAACCTTATGTGAGAAAGTTGTAAGAATAGAATCTGTAGGAAATTGAATATAGTTTCTAAACTACTAGCCCTTTTTTGGAAAAAAATTAATCTAATTGTTGAAAATTTTAGATTTCAATGCAGCAGTATGAAAATTTTAGGAAAAAAATAAAAAGTATGTGTATGTCTGACCACCTTAATCACAAGAAAATGATGATATCTTTTTACAAGATTCTAGATATAAGTAGTAGACTCATGCCCGAATGTGACGCATATTTTTGTGTAATTTTTTATCAAATAGTTAATTAATTATGAATTTTATACTACGACTTTTGCAGAATAATAAAACTCCCATGTCTGACCACCTTAACTAATTCTAAACTTTACAAAATTGTTTTTTTTTTAAATTTTTCTTATAGTAGGCGAAGCATAGAATGTGACGCATGTATCAAATTTCAAAAAGGTTAAACCGTTTGAAAGTTATAGTTGTTTTTCAATTAGTCTGTTGATCGGGACTTTAGAGGTAACTCAAATAGAAAATAAGTAATAAATACTTATTGAAATCAAAATTTGACAGCAATTATATTGATGGAAACCTGATAATCTATTTAAGAAACCCTTTTGAATTCATCAATTTCGGTTGAAAAAAAGGTCATTAGCTACATCGCCGAAGTCTGGAGATCATAGGAAGTATGATAAACACGTTTGGCATTGCAAAGCCAAAACCTGAGGCAAATACCAAGGCTAATAGGATATGAGATATTATCGGATATGAGATAATATCAGATATCCAATATTATCGAATATCCGATGTCTCCCACCAAAATCTCGCTTTCCATTTCAAATTTAAACATTTTTAATATTGATTTTAGTTTTTTAGTTTTTTAATAGATTTCATATTTTATAATATTAATATTATACAAATACTAAATGGTAATAGAATTAGTATTACATTATTATTATTTATATTAGTATTGTATAATAGTAGTATTATATTATATTAATATTAGTATGATATTTAGTAATATTATTATTAATATATTATTATTATTCATATTAGTATTATATTATATATATTTCTATTGTATTATATAAATTAGTATTATATTACTATTGTATAATAGTATAATATTAGCATTATATTTATTATTATTTATATTATAATAATACCAGAGAGAGAGAGATTAGGAGTAGGAGAGAGAGTAGGAGAAAGAGAGAGAGAGAGAGAGAGAGAGGACACAAATGGGTTGAAAGGGGTCATGGGGTCTTCCTAGGGGTCCTAGTATGTGATAAGGCATACTAGGACCCCTAGGAAGACCCCATGACCCCTTTTGACCCATTTGAATGCTCAAGTGTGTCCTAAGGGGTCGTATGACCCCTTGGGACACACTTAAGCATTCAAATGGGTCGAAAGGGGTCATCCTAGGGGTCATAGTACGTGAGACCCCTTGGGACACATTTAAGCATTCAAATGGGTCGAAAGGGGTCATGGGGTCATCCTAGGGGTCCTAGTACGCCTTATCACACACTGGGACCCCTAGGAAGACCCCATGACCCCTTTCAACCCATTTGTGTCCTATTCCTACTCTCTCTTTCTCTCTCATACATATAAATATAATATTAATATAAATATAATACTAATACATATAGTAAAATAATTAATATGATATTAATATTAATATAGTAATATAATATAAATATAAATATAATAGTAATACATAAAGTAAAATAAAAATTCCGGATGAAAATGAAAAGCTTGAACCCAAATTTGGGCGGGAGATATCAGACATCCGATAATATCGGATATCCGATATTATCGGATGTCCGATATGTCTGACTGGTATCCAAAAGCAAAAATTGATTCTCTGGGTTCCTGTCCGAGAATCACGTTTTTCTAAGAGAATTTCATGAGATATCTGTTGTGAAAGACAAAAAACCACTTTTTTGACCTTTTTGGTGGAATCTCTATATTCTCGAAGGTTGCATCACCTTTTTGGTCTCAACATGGGGACTAGTAGTTGTCGAAAGCATAAACAGAAGATGAAGCTCGCAAATGAAGAGATTAAAGTCTATAGAGAAATGGATAGGGTTGCCCATTGGAATAAGAGACAAGGTATATTAAATTTTAATGAAGATGTGGGCATAGGCCCACCCTTAAATGCGGTTTCAAGTGAAGAAGAACATGAATTTGAAATGATTTATGACAATAATATTGAAAATGAGAA
>MU224396.1:1142719-1152907 GCA_018584345.1 Thuja plicata
TATATAGAACACCTTTTCTAGTTTTACTTCAAAATATCCCAAAGGTCTTGGAAATTAATTTTATGATCAAAGAGTACTAGTTGGGGCAACACTTTTCCCAAAAGGACAAGTCTTGAAACATTGGACACCTCCTCTAACTTAGGAACCCTCACTTTGGCTTGGAAGGGGTAATTGGGGTACCTTGGTGCACATGAGAGAATATCATTTATCCATTTTTGGTTCTTGAAACAATAACCATCAAAAGTTATGGGGAATTGAGCATCTAGTCTATGCTTCTATGCCAGTCACATACCACTAATAATTTGAGAGCATTAAGAACCATTCATCCTGGGACCAAACCATCAGCTCCATTGGCTCTAGTTGGCCAGGTAAATGCTAAGGGAGACCTTTCTTCGCTTGCGTAGCACCTAGAACGTTCTGGCACATGTCGGACCGAAGTGTTCCCAAGGTGCACTAAGCCAAATTTGGCAGCAATTTTTGGAGATCCATATCTCGGACCTCGTGACAGATATCAAATATCTGTGAAGTGCAAAAGGACCATCTTGGGAAGGCCTACAAGCATGTGGCTTGGTTCTGGGAGATTCCACTCTGATTCAATTTGGTGGTTGAATCTCGATTGGTGCAAAAAGTGACATTGTTGCTTAGTTGAAAGTTGCTCAATGGTGCTTCTTTCAAACCCTTCATCGTGGGACAAAACCATCAGCTCCATCGAATCTAGTTGGCTAGGTAAATGCTAGGGGAGACCTTTCTTTTCTCACATAGCACTAAGAACCTTTCGGCGCATGTCAGACTAAAGTGTTCCCAAGGTGTACTAAGCCAAATTTGGCAGTGATTTTTAGAGATCCATATCTTGGACCTCATGACAGATATCAAAGATCCGTGAAGTGCATAAGGATCATCTTGGGAAGGCCTAAAAGCATGTTGCTTAGTTCTGGGAGATTCCACTCTGATTCCATTTGGTGACCGGATCTCGGTTGGTGCTGTTAGGGTTTTTACTTGCAGGGCCTCTAAAGGATGCTTGAATACTTAGACAACTCTGACTCCCAATGCCTTTTAACATTTTGACTCAAGCAAGAGAAAAACACTAATTGATGAGGTTTTTGATAACACTGGGGATACCTATATCACCTCCTTCTTTTTTGAGATCCACTGACTTAGGTAGGTTTTACCTATGACTGATTACTGTCTTAATAGTATCTTTAGAGTGGATTGTACTTTATGTGCTGAATGCTTTGTTTCAAATGGACATGTATATAACAATACAGATGACTATAACTATTCTAAGAAAAATCTTGGCAATCCAAATCAATATCTTAATGATAGCAGACAGCAACATAACTAGGAATTGCATTCTTCTTTCCTTTTATAACTCTTATGAATCTAGGAGGAATAACCTATTTGATTTAATCTTTAAGAAATCAACAAACTTCAACTGTAACCCATGGGAATACAATTGATTCTACACAAAATACTCTAAAAATGATTGGTTTGAATAGTATTTGAATGTTTGGATAATGATAGATTATCAAATCAATTCCTAGACCAGTGCCTATCCTTTGGGCTTATATAGTCCATAACTTGAAGTTCAAAAAAATACATAAAAAAAAAAATACTGTAAGATGCCTTGCAACTCACATGCAATTTAGATAAAATGCCTTACAATTTATCCTGTCATCTCTATGATATTGTATCAAATTTTTAACTATTGTTATGCTCCTTGAAACTACTTACAAAGCTTAGTTCTTTCCTTGAAAGAAACTTGCAGGTAATTAGATAGCTACCTTATAGCTAAAATGCTTAAAATTGCCTTACAAATTCAAACATAAAAGAACATACACAATAATTAAAGAGACAACAATGAAGATAGAGTAAAATTGCACTGTATTTTTATTGATATGATCATGCTTTAGTAAATAAAAAGCTTGAAAGCTTGAAAGACACAGACAAAAGTCTAGAAAAGTTGAATTTCCATATATATATTTTTTTTCTATTACAATCTTGGTCTTATATATAAGTCCTTAACCATCTTGGAATCCTTTATTTTAGGATGCAACAAACTTCGGATGGTTTAAGGAACCTAGCCCTAAAAGTATAGAAGAGACAAAAGAAAAGGATGTAGAAGCGATGGGAGGACAAAAATAGGGGATAAAATCCGATACTCTTTGTCCTTTCTGAAATTTGGCACCTTTGTCTGACAGTGTTTAGGATAGCTTCTGGTAGTTATAGCAAGACTAAGTGACCGCCATTACAGGCTAACTTACACTCATCTCTATTAATAGCTAACCTCCCTGTTCTCAATGATCAGGTGCCAAATGTTCCCCTTTATTCTTCATCAAGGACCTCCTCCTCTATTGTAGGCTTCTTCTTCTTGGGCCTAGTCATTAGGTCCCATGCTGTCACCTCATCATCTATAGGCCAATTGAAGCTCTGAGTGCTCTATACCTATGCCTTTTGCCTTTCCCACCTGACATTGATGATGCTCTTAACATCTACTAGAAATTTAATAATGTCAGTCTCAGCATTGAAAACATCATCCAAAATCTTATTAAAGCCTTCTAAATCCAAATCAGATCCTAAACTGAATGCTTCATTACTAGGCATCTTGCTATCAAATTCATTCTTTCAGGCCTCTAAGTCCTTTACCTGATCATCTTCTCCTTTCAAAGGAGGAACAAATCTTTTGAAATCTGAAGAAAATAGGCTCAACTTAGCCTCCACTTGGTTCAACTTACCCTTGAAGAATGACAGGGCTACATTAACCTTTTTAATTTCATCTTCTACCTCTGTCTCCACCTCAGGTAAATCTGATCTTAGGGGTTGCAAGGAAGCAAGTTTTTCAAATAATTGAACCCTAGAAGACCAATTGACAAAATAGGGGTTTAATATAGCAATGTAACCCATCACTTCTACATGTAAGGTGGGCAATTTATTATATGCATTGAGGATGACATCTGTCTTATCCTTCAATATGTCAATCTTGTGTTGCAAAATGCACCTAAATGCATTTAAGGCTATTTCATTCCTTTTCTCACCCATATCATCCTTCTCAACCACCTCCTCTAATTTGGCTTTCTCCTCAATTTGCAAAGGCTATTGTGAAGGCACATACACCACTAAAGGTTTCTCTTCTAATTTCTTCATTAACTCAGCAATCACCTGGTTCTGTTGATGTATCTTGATATGGCACATCTCCCAGTCTTTGGCCAAGGCACTGGTCTCTTCTACCAAGATGCTACACTTATCAAACAATTGCTTTGTCATGTCTTCATTTAAGTGTGCCCAATGAGTCATGATCTGGGAAATCTCTAGATCCCCTATATTTTGTACTAACCAGACCATCTAATTGCCCACCATATTCTCCTAGATGTTTACCAATTGAGGTTTCTGGTCTTTTGGACAAAGGCTCCACATGGAAAAAGCTTGAGACTTTGGGCTATACCCAAAACCCTTTATTATGTCTCCCATCTACACTTCACTTGCCATTTTCAAATCTGGCTGCTTCCTTATCTGATCAATGATAAAAGCTGAATCCAAGTCCCAGCCCCCAACAAGTAATAAGCCATTGTTTAAAACCATTTGTCTGGCCTCATCTGGTGAGATATCCTCATTATTAGGGTCATATGCCTGTAAGGCTAACATGGCCTCATTTGTGACTGTTTCTTCTCCATCAACCTTTAGTTGAGCCCTTATTTGCTCCTTCTTATGCCATCTTAGAAAATCTTTGAATTCATCAGTCTTGATGAAACTATCATCACTTAAAAATTGTTGCTGATGTATTAATCTTTCATCAATACATGACTTTAAAGGCAACTCAATATTTTCCTCTTCATCTAGCTGCTGCCTCTTCCCTTGTCTAATCAATTTTCTTAGGTTATGATCATATAACCTACTCCCAGGAATGAGTGCACTCACTTTATCTTTTTTCTTTTCCTGTCTAACAATTAAAGGCTGGCCAATGTTAACTTTTTGCCTTTTGGCTGAAGGCTCCTCTACAATGTCTGGCTGAGAGACCTCTGTTTGGTCAATGGTATGGCCCTCTCCTCCTTGCAATTGTGGTGCCTCTGTAACATCTTGTTGAGGCTGATCATATTGAGGTGGACGGGCATAGTCACCATCACTACCACTTTCATATTCCGATTCTGAATGATCAGGCTCTTGAGCTCCTTTCTTATCCAGAACATTATCAAGTTGTTCACAAAGCACATAGAAATTATCAATCATGGCTTTGATACTATCAAAATAGGGAAAATTAGGGTAGAAGCCTCCAAAAGACAACCCATTTCTTCTTATTTTCTTTTCAAGATTCAGCAACTCCTGAATCCTTTCTCTCCTTGTTCTGATTTCATCTTCATCAAGAAGATTTCTCGATGCATCTTATTCTATACATTCACAATGAACATTTGAATTAAGAATTGTGGGGGTCAAAAGCTTCCTAAATCCTGTCATGAAACCCTCAGGGTCAATGTATCTATAAGATGCTACCCCCATTCTGCAACTCTCCAACCACTTACTCACTGAATCAATGGCACCCTTGCCAATGGTAAAATTAAAGATCTTAAATTTCCTAGGGGTTAAGGTCCCCTTCCTATGTGGCACAAAATGCTCATTATCTATCAATAACAACTGCCAGATGAATTCCATGGAAGAAACTCTTGATGGCACATGGTAGGGAAAGATATGGGGTGGATGTATACATCCATATACCCTGATCATGGTGAAGTTATCTTCTAGGAAGAAGTCTCCCCAATTATGTTCTCCCTCCCATTTGTCTATATAATCACAAGGCCTCAATAGTTGCAGCACCTTGATTGGGAGCTTGGTCTTGCTGATGCCCATGCTCTGCATTACTAGATATACAATCTAGTTCTTGAATGCACAATAGTCACAATCCTTGGATGTGTAGTTCCAAATTCTAACCCAAAACTAAATGGGATTAGGCTTGTCCTGGAAGATCCTTTGAGGATTCAAGTTGTTCACATCCATGATACCAAAATTAAAATGTAAAAGGAGATGCATGAGGATGGAATAGTGAAAGAACCTAGGTTCTTTCTCCTTGGGATCCTTCATCTTCTTCTGTGTCGCTACAAATCCTTCATGCATCTTGTCAATGATGTACTATATGTAATCATAAATGGTGCTAGAATTCACCTCTTGTAATTCCAGAACCATCATCAAAACTCCAACGTTTATCTTCTCTGCTCCTCCATCTATCCCTAGCACTCTACATAGGGCATAGGCGATATACTTGATATAAAAATGCAGGTCCTTGAAGCTATAGGGTGTTGTTCCAGGTATAGGAGTAAGATGGTTTCTAACCTCCTTGAGCATATGCTTCTGCAATTGTCCCCTAGCAATTCAAGGCTTTAACCTATATCTCTCCTCTTGCCTAGTAATATTGATTTTGGTGGACATAGAACTGTACAAGCTAAAGGCTTTCATAAATGAATTTCTGTTCAGGATTAGCAAGGCAATGCCATCATTTTTCTTAATTGTCCTAGATAGAACATCATAGTGACTGGCCAAACCAAGAAAGAAGTCTACATCTATATAGACATCAGGGACAATTAACCTAGCTAGACCACAAGTCCAAGGGTTTGACACTGGAATGACCTTATCAGAATTATTATAGAAGTAGTTGAAAAGAGAAAATCCTATTGATCCTAGAGTGTTAGCATCCCTGATCTCGTAGTAATCATCTGTCAGCACATTTGCATTTACCCTTTTATTCTGTGTGGAACCTGGCAGCAATTTTAGGAATTCATCAGAATAATTCCTTTTTCCTCTTGCATCGTCATCAACCTCATCACTTCTCCCACTGATTGAAGCCACACTGATTTCTCTACTCATTTTTGCTTTGTTTCAATCCTCTATCTTACCAATATTGAAACAAATCTTCTCTCAAGACCCACCTCTCTTCTCTGTGCCCTTTTCTTAGTAATTCAAGACTTGACAATCAATTGAGTACACTGCAACTTAACCAATTTCTGCTTTCAAAGAACATAAAACCTAGCACTTCTTCATTCTATAACTCTGAATGCAAGATAAGTTGAAAATGAGATTTCAATCAACTCTTTATGATAACTATTCAAGTACATAGTTCATCATTTGCAAAATCATCAATTTTGGCTTTCAATTCAGCACGCTGTGAAATTAATTGAAAACCTAGCCGTAGTTCATGAGTGTGATAGGGAAACAAAATCATATATGTGTATCTTCAGAAAAATCCTCATAAAATTTGAAGAAGGTGACATGTCTTCATATGATTGGTTATCTGTCAAACATCTCAGCTACCCTTTTCATACAATAATCAATATTTTGGATTTTCATTGGACACCAAATCCTTCACATTGTTACGTCAGCAACTGCCGCCTTTTCTGAATCTTCATATTTAGCGACCACACGACTATGTAATATCTCCTTGTCACTGACCAAACTCTTTAACCCTTAATTATTTTGGAGACCAAACGACTGTGTTATTTTCTTTTCCTGAGTAACCATAGTCCACTTCTGGCGACCATGCGACTAAAGGAATCAAAGTCACCATATGAAACACTTAACTCAAAGTTTATTTGGAGACCCTGCGAGTAGTGGTTATCTTCACCTCTTACTGTTATCTCCAAGTCGCTAAATGTTATTTTTCTCTATGAGACCCCGCGACTAACATTGGTTTCTCATTCGTTGATTACAAATGTTAGTTGACAATTCTTTCAGAGACTACGGGACAAACATTGGGTTTTGGGTTTAATTCAGAGACTATGTGACAAACAACTATCTCCAAGTCACGAGCACTTTTACCTTTAAGCTCTTTTAATCAGAGACTTCAAGACCACTGTTTATCTTTTCATCTTTGCATTTGACGGCTCCGCTAAGTCGCTGAGTACTCTTTAATACCTTGAAATTATTTGGAGACCACACAACAACAAAACACTTTATACTCTTAGTCTCTTAATCGCCAGATGACCTCATTCCTTTGGGAGACCACATGACTACCCATTATCTTTCAACCTTGTGGACATGTGTCCCTTTTAACTGTTTGTCTCTGAATCACTGAATAGACACTGACTTAGCAGTTTAATCCAGCAACCACCCGACTATCTTTCATTCCAAACTGCGTGCGGTTTGTTGGGAAGTCTTGACATCTTTCACTTAATTGTCAACTTTCTTGGAGACTACGCGACAAACATTTAACATATCACTCAACTGCAAGCCAATTCAGAGACTACATGACTGAAACAATCGCTAAGTCTCATAAATATTTACTAACTGCTGGCCCTTTCACGTGACACCGTGACTTAACAGTTTGCCCTGTTGCTGATTGCTGACATGTTTCTTTATTGGGAGAATTTGTGACTGAAGGGTTCCGCCAAGTCTCGTGAAACATAAAGAATATTATGTTTCCTTAAGAGACATCCTGACACTAGTTACTCGCCAAGTCTCAAAACAAAAAGGAATATGCTGTTAGGATCAAGTGACTAGGCGACTAAGATAAAAGACACATGACTTAAGTTGTTCAAAAAGGTAACGCCAAAATAGAAATCTAATGAACATTTTAGGGTTTCTTATCATTTTGTCTTAGAACAGGACCTAAGGTTTTGAGGTTTTGCATTTTCACATGGATTTTGAGCTAAAGACCCTAAAAAATTTCAACAGGGACATTTCAAGGATGATGGACTTCTGACCTTAGGAAATAAAAGAGCATGAGGATCACAAAATTTTAGGGCAAACGGACCAGAACCAGGAATACAACCAATAGGTGCAAAAAGTGACATTGTTGCTTAGTTGAAAGTTGCTCAATGGTGCATCTTTCAAACCGTTCATCGTGGGACCAAACCATCAGCTCCATCAGCTCCAGTTGGTTGGGTAAATTCTAGGGGAGACCTTTCTTTTCTCGTGTAGCACCAAGAACGTTCTGACGCATGTCAGACCGAAGTGTTCCCAAGGTGCACTAAGCCAAATTTGGCAGCAATTTTTGGAGATCCATATCTTGGACCTCGTGAAAGATATCAAAGATCCATGAAGTGCACAAGGACCATCTCAGGAAGGTCTACAATTATGTGGCTTGGTTCTGGGAGATTCCTCTCTGATTCCATTTGGCGACCAGACCTCGGTTGGTGCAAAAAGTGACATTGTTGCTCAGTTGAAAGTTTCTCAATGGTGCATCTTTCAAACCGTTCATCGTGGGACCAAACCGTCAGCTCCATTGGATCCAGTTGGCCACGTAAACACTAGGGGAGACCTTTCTTCTCTCACATAGCACCAAGAACATTCTGGCGCATGTCAGACCGAAGTGTTCCCAAGGTGCACTAAGCCAAATTTGGAAGCAATTTTTGGAGATCCATATCTCAGACCTCGTGATAGATATCAAAGATCTGTGTAGTGCACAAGGACCATCTTGGGAATTCCTAGTAGCATTTCATTCATTTCTGGGAGATTCCACTCTGATTCCATTTGGTGACTGAATCTCGGTTGGTGCAAAAACTGACATTGTTGCTCAGTTGAAAGTTGGTCAATGGTGCATCTTTCAAACAGTTCATTGTGGAACCAAACCGTCAGCACCATCAAATCCATTTGACCAGGTAAACACTAGGAGAGACATTTCTTCACTCATGTAACACCAAGAACATTCCAGCGCATGTCAAACCGAAGTGTTCCCAAGGTACACTAAGCCAAATTTGGCAGCGATTTTTGGAGATCCATATCTCGTACTTCATGAAAAATATAAAAGATCCATAAAGTGCACAAGGACCATCTTAGGAAGGCCTAAAAGAATGTGTCTTGGTTCTGGGAGATTCCACTCTGATTCCATTTGGCGACCAGATCTTGGTTGGTGCAAAAAAAGACATTGGTGCTTAGTTGAAAGTTGCTCAATGGTACATCTTTCAAATTGTTCATCATGGGACCAAACCGTCTGCTCCATCAAATCTAGTTGGCTGGGTAAACTCTAGGGGAGACCTTTCTTCACTGACATAGCACCAAGAACATTCCGGCGCATGTCAGACCGAAGTGTTCCCAAGGTGCACTAAGCCAAATTTGGCAGCGATTTTTGGAGATCCATATCTTGGACCTCGTGATAGATATTAAAGATCCGTGAAGTGCACAAGGACCATCTTGGGAAGGCCTAAAAGAATGTTTCTCATTTTTGGGAGATTCCACTCTGATTCCATTTGGCGACCGGATCTTGGTTGGTGCAAAAAGTGACATTGTTGCTCAGTTGAAAGTTGCTCAATGGTGCATCATTCAAACCATTCATCGTGGGATCAAACCGTCAGCTCCATCAGATCCAGTTGGCCAGGTAAATGCTAGGGGAGACCTTTCTTCCCTCATGTAGCACCAAGAACGTTCTGGTGCATGTCAGACTGAAGTGTTCCCAAGGTGCATTAAGCCAAATTTGGCAGCAATTTTTGGAGATCCATATCTCAGACCTCGTAACAGATATCAAAGATCTGTGAAGTGCATAAGGACCATCTTGGGAAGGCCTACAATCACATGGCTCATTTTTGGGATTCCACTTTAATCCCATTTGGTGACCAGATCTTGGTTGGTTCAAAAAGTGACATTGTTGCTCAGTTGAAAGTTTCTCAATGGTGCATCATTCAAACCGTTCATCGTGGGACCAAATCGTCAGCTCCATCAGATCTAGTTGGCTGGTTAAATGCTAGGGGAGACCTTTCTTCACTCGCATAGCACCAAGAACATTCTAGCGCATGTCAGACCGAAGTGTTCCCAAGGTGCACTAAGCCAAATCTGGCAGCGATTTTTGGAGATCCATATCTCAGACCTCGTGATAGATATAAAATATCCATGAAGTGCACAAGGATCATCTTGGGAAGGCCTATAAGCATGTGGCTTGGTTATGGGAGATTCCACTCTGATTCCATTTGGCGACTGGATCTCAGTTGGTGCAAAAAGTGACATTGTTGCTTAGTTGAAAGTTGATTCCATTTAGCGATCGAATCTTGGCTTGTGCAAAAAGTGTCATTGATGCCTATTGAATGAAGGATGCATAACATGGAGTTTGGAGCATGATTGAATGGTAGGAGTATGAAGAAGTATGAAGCAGGGCATTACATTGATTGCAAGGATTATAAACAAAACATGAAAAGTACTTTTAGATCTATTCAAACATGGTGTAACACCAAAATAATAACATTAATCAAATGAAAACCAGATCTATAAAGGATCAAAGGT
>MU224396.1:1153982-1166656 GCA_018584345.1 Thuja plicata
CTCAAACTAGGGGTGACCTACAAAAGTCAAACAGATAAGTTTCATACAATCATGACTTGATCATATTAAATATATACTTGATAGTAAACTACACACAAATAAATTTAGAAATATACATACTGTGGGGATATCACTGTGAATTGAGATGCCTGCGGCTCTATCATGGCGAAATGGTCTCACGACATCATCAGACAACACCCTCTGTCAAATAGAACATGTAATTAAAAATGAGTACGCACAAGTGACAAGTATACTATATATGCTTAATCAATCTAAAATACTTAATTACCTTCCCCTTGTCAACATGAGATGCTTGAACCCCCTCACATTGCCCCCCAGTAGCAACTGGTGAAACCTGCATCAATATGTAATAAGATGATCATAAAAATTTGAAAATACATGAATACAATATTATAATAAAAGGAAACCAATAAGTACATTAAAACATATGTACCATGGAAGTGTCAAGGCCAAATGAAATGGCTGAAAGCGTGGACCCCTCCACCTGTGTCATCTCCTCCTTTGTCATCAACTAGACATTAATGAAACACATAAAAAAACATAAGAGGGCAATCATTATAAGAAAATTTTATTAAAAATACGAACGTTTAAAATTAAATGTACAATGTAACAAGTTAACTGTTTACTCTTACCGTAATAGTAGGAGTCCATGGCTCTGTATGCCCCTGATGCACATCTCCATGGGGTGTTTTAGTGCCTGTAGTGTGTTGTGTAGTATCATCCACCTTGAACACATAGTTATATGCATCACTATCATTCAGGGGACCCAAGCACATACTCTTGCACATAACACAAGTATGAGGCACACAAACATGTGAGCTCATTGACTACTCTTTATAATACCTCTGTATTTTAAGGATTATGCATCCTTCCTACTAGAAATAATATACCGAACTCATTAAATTATCAACTAGGGAACATAAGCTTTGAAATGGTATCGGAAAGGTATATGCTCTAATTTACTCTAAAAGTCATTACTGATTAAGAAATGGAAAATACTGAAATGAAACTAAACTAGGAAATGGAATCAACAACTTAATCTAAAGGTAAAAGAACTTGCTGAAACAATAAGCTAACTCTTTGTCTATGTTGTAGGAATTAGTAAACTAGCTAACTGCCTATGCTGTAGGAACAACCATTGGTGCTATTACGAATGGCTGCAGGAGCAAAAGAGTCCTAATTGCTTCAAATGAATTGCAACTACTTCTACTGAACTATGAATTAGTTTCACCTCCCGTGTGGGCCCCCACGGAAGAGTGAATGAACAAGAACTCAAAAACTAAGAATTAAAGCTCTCATTAATCATTTATAAAACATGGATTACAAAAGATGCAGAAAAATAAGATCGTATATCTCTCACTGGATTACAAAATATTCCTGTAATACTAACTCTACTCCTAGAATCAGAACTTCCAAATTATTTAACAACACTTTTAAAACAAATTCCTATCAACTAGGATCCCCCAACATCTAGGATATGGAAATCATTAAGAAACATGATCAACAACTTTAACTATAGAAACAAATTGCATTTAATCATATATGAAATCTAGGAATGTGCCACTGCTATATTTAATCCATCATGGCTGCCTTTCAGCTAAGACTTATCTGCAACAGGAACCATTCTCATCTGCGCGTAGTGGAATCATAATGATCCCCGCAATAGTTGGCCTTTTCATGGCATCACTCCGTTCTTCAATGTTGACTCCTTCCTTTGCCACGGATCCATCGTTTCTGCAAAAGGTTAGCATGTGCACATATCCAAGACAAGAATCCATAATAAGTTTCTTACTAACTTGCTCTCATCACATGGCTACATGAAAACCACCCGACTTAAGGTAGGGAAAAAAGACATCAATTTAGTTCCATATACCCATGTAACATATAGAAAGTATATTTATAAACTCAAAATGTTTCACACATATTTGCATACACATAATTATAGCAGTTCTAAGAAAATAGTCTGAAAAAGTATCATGAAAGCATATGAAGTTCTCAAAGTTTACCCATAAAACATATGAAACTTGAAACTATATAGGCCTTATATTGGCCTCATCATTCCCCCCAACTTAACCTTTTGCTGGTCCTTGAGCAAACATATAGTTCTTCACTCTAGCCTGCATTCATAGATCTGTGACTACTTTCTATCTAATACCCCCATTAGCAAAACTCCAGTAAAAGCCCTTAGTGTCCTTGTGCATTTCCCACCTCCTCACCTCCCCTACCATGTCATAATCTTCTAAATTTGTTGAGTTGGGAAGAAGAGGAGAAAGAAGAAGGGGTGGCTGGAATGTTAATAGAAGCCAATAGCTCTGCCTTTCCTTGCCTAAAATGATGTACCAAGGAGCACGCTTGTTTTCCATTGAAAAATTAAGAGGTGAATGTGGCTCCTTGTTTCTCATGTCCTCTGTCATGTTGATCTAGCGCCACTAGATTGATTTTTGTGGCCTTAGTTAATTCAGTTTCGGCCATTCGAGTGTATTCATCAAAGGATTCATTTCTGAGAGGGTTAATGATTTTACTTCTAGACTCTGACTGGGCCAACTTCATCTAGTCATAATAGTAGGTATTGGGGTCTTTGGCTTCTGGCCGTAGGTATAGAGGAATTTCATCCTCTAATTCTCTATAAATTTTCACCTGGGATTTTGTACTGATCTCATTTTGTAACCATGACATGAGTGCCCTTAGCTGAATGTCCCCAACATAAGGAAATGGATTCCAATCCCTATTATTAGGTACAACTAAGTTGTGCAAGAAGAGCTCACATAACAGGTTTTGTATGGATGTAGGAGAATTGTGGAAGGCTTGGAAAAACTCAAGGGGCTCATTTATCAAGGGAGACTTGCTCTTCAGTATACTAGTTAACTAATAATTCAACATTTGTTCTTTAAGAAAAATGGCATAAACAGAGGAAGGAGACCTACAGCTCATTAGTTCAGGGATAACTGATGTTACCTTAGTCAATTTTTCTTGAAGCTGCTCTACTTCTTCCTCTTTTTCTACCAATTCCTGGAAAGTCTGATCGATAACCCGGTGTAAATCCTTTTTCTGCCTTTGCCATTATTCTCTTTCTATTATCAACTGGTTGATTAGCCAAAAGACAACAGAAAATGGAGTTATAGGGTAAGGTACCTCTGGTAGATCATCTTCATCTGAGTCTTCCCTTGCAACTTGTGTATCAGCTAAACTATTATTTCCTGTAGCTGCATCCTGTGAGAATTTTGGATGGATTATGATGGCCCTCTCAGAATTATCACATTACTGAGCCACAATGACTAGTGTGTCCAATCCTTGATTTAAAAATTATTCAGCCATCATGTCAATACTGGGGTTTTATTCAAAAAGATCCCTTCCTTCTGCTGCAAGAGGTGTGTCCATACTCATTACAATACCAGAATTTTCTTCAAATAAACCCTACTCTATTGCCGCGGGAGGTGAATCTGGCATTCCTCCTTCATTAGCAAGACATCCTTCTGAAAAGTCATCCTCTGATTAAATAAGGTCATCATTAACTTGGAGTCCATGGGAAGATGAATTCCTCCTTTGAAACTTGTAGGTTTGTTCATCGAAGGTGGAACTGTCTTCGATTACCACACATTCTATGCTCACTCTGACCTTGGAGGATTGTTTACCTTCTGGTGGTTCTTCTAACTTAGGAGTGTCAAGGTTGATTGTTGTTTCTCTTGGTGATATGTCCATAGCCAAACCCTTCCTCTGTCTACTGCTTCTTAGTAAATGGGTTTCCTCCTTCCTTTTGACAATCTTTCACTTTCTTGAAGTGGCTAAAGCTATAGGATCCTGCTTCTTTGAGCATTTTCTAGAACCAGAGGCAGCTAGCTCTTCTTTTTCCTTCCCCTTCCTGTAGGGGTGGTAAATGCATCGATTGGAGGTGAGACTTTTTCTTCATAAACTTCTTCCTCTGAAATTTTCTTTTTGCCCTTATTCTAGGATGACCCAGATACAAAAGCTTCAGGAGGACACCTAGGGTTTTTAGTCCTAGGTCTTCTTGCTGAAGAGCTTGATCCCAGTTCTTTAATAACCTTAAAAACTCGATTTGTTTGGATTCTCTTTCTAACCCTGCTCCCTAAAGGTCTTAGGGTTTCCTTCTCTGATTCTTCTGACAGGAAATTTTCCCATGTCATATTGGACTGGTCTCTCATTGCCTTTTCCACAATAAGCTTAATGAGATAGTGATGAGACACGATGTTGGGCTTACCTTCCTGTACTATTGAAGCCTGTTTCTTCAGAATGTTGAAAAGAAAATTGAGCATGTTGATGGGTCTGTTATCGTGCCTTAGGCAGCTTAGAAATTTGAAGTGAACTGCATGTAGGTAAGCTTTTTGTCCCTCACAAGTGAAATATTTTATAATAAATACTGGACATTACCTATAGGTTTCAGGCAGAGACAACCCATTAGTGCCTTGCTTCTTTTTGACCTCTAATGGTGGCTCTATGTGCAAAGTAAATTGTGCCCTATTGTTAGGTCAAAGTTTTCCAAAAATTCCTCACCTTCTTGCGGTAATCCCATTACCTCGGCCATGATTGATTGTGAAAATGGTACCTTTAATCCCTTGATAGTAGCCACCCCATCATGGAGTGTGCTTAAGAGCTGTAATGCCACCTCTTCATCTTAGCTGGTCAGCTTAAGA
Organism: Thuja plicata; assembly: GCA_018584345.1. Lineage (NCBI taxonomy): Eukaryota > Viridiplantae > Streptophyta > Pinopsida > Cupressales > Cupressaceae > Thuja > Thuja plicata. The sequence goes on from MU224396.1 coordinate 1,158,653, forward strand.
ATATAATCAATCTATCCCCTGGCTTGGAACAACGAGATGCAAACTTGACTATTTAGCAGAATGTCATGAGCCGTGGGTTCACAAAGAACTAAATCTCCACCCATGTTTGAAGGGTATGAAAAACACACAAACAAGATTACACAAGAAATGTAGAGATTTGCACAAGTTATATCAAACAAGTTTGCAGAGAAAATAAAAAAAGGCAAATTCTATAGGTATTTGCAATGATGGAAAGTTCTGGACTTCAAGATTTCAAGTGCTATATGGGGAAATGAATACGGATCTATCTCATCTCAAGAATTGAACTATTCATCATTACTCAACAGTCATCTGTATGGACACATTGGCTTATTTGTGAAAAATAAAATCGCTCATTTCAAGGCTATCCCATCTCATAGGGTGAACTGGTAATATTTGTGCAAAAAGGTACAACACTTTTCAAAATTAAAAAACATAGCATTCAATACATACGCGGTTATATAAAATAGATCACAGATTCCCCCCCCCCCAACTTAAGTACGCAAATGGTCCCACATGTGCGCATATGATGAGAGGGATGAGAATAAAAAACTTATAAATGAATTAAATGCCAAGGATAGTACACACACCTGATGACATACTAGCGGCTCTGCGAAATTTCCATCCAATGAGGGGAGATAAAATGATGTGGAGGGGTGGCAGATATGTAATAATGAAGTGAAATGACTATTTATTGTGGAGAAAGGTACTTTCCAGAGGAAAGTAATTTATTATGGTAGGTGGCGATCGTGGATCAAAGGGAAGAACGAATATGAGCGAGAGGCTCATATCCATCAGCTACAGGAGGGTCATGAATTTTAGTAGACTTAAATTGCTGTAGGAACTCCGCCTTTCTTTGGGGCTTACAGTATAATTTAAGGCGGTGGCCATTAACCACTAACTTGAAATAGATGGGGTCAATAGTAGATAACTGTACAACACCATTGGAAAAGACATCAATAATTTCATAAGGCCCTAACTAGTGGGTTTGAAACTTACTAGGAACATGCTCATAATGGGAGTCATAGAGAAGAGCCCAATCACCTACCGCAAAACGCTTATCTTTGATGAACCGGTCATGCCAAAGTTTCCGTTGCTGCTGAACCAACTCAGTATTAGACAAAGTAGATTTCCAACATTCATCTAGATTTTTCAATGTGAGAAATCTCTCCTGCTGTGCTGTAGCAAGGTCAAGGTTGAGCTCTAATGCTGTTCACAATGTCTTATGCTCAAACTTGACAGGCATCATAGCTGTCTTTCCATAGACTAATTGGAACGAAGTGAATCATGTAGTAGATTTCCAAGTAGTTCAATAGGCCCATAGTGCTTCAGGAAGTTTGGCCGCCCAATCCTTGTTGTGAACAACTACCGTCTTAGTAAGAATGGCCTCTAGTTCTCGGTTAGTGAGTTTAACCTGACCATTGGCCTACGAATGATAAGGAGATGACTTTCCATGGTGAATTTTGTAGTCCTCCATCAGAGCAGCTATAAGGTTGGAAATGAATTGCGCACCCTGATCATACACTATTTCTCTGGGAACACCAAATCTCATAAAGATACATTCATATAAAAACTTGGCAACATTGGTATCCCGCGGATACTTCATTGGTTTAGCCTCGGCCCACTTGGTAACATAGTCAGTACAGACGAGGACATAGGATTTACCGTGGGAAGATGGGTCAATGGGACCTATGAAGTCAATGCCCCACTTATCAAAGGGTGTGACCACCACCTGAGGCTGTAGGGGCATTTCATCTGTCTTTGTAGGCTGCTCCATGTGTTGGTACCGATCACATTTCTTGGTGTACTGAGCTGCATATTTGTGGAGGGTCAGCCAATATAATCCTGCAGTCAAGACCTTGAAAGCTGTACATTTTTCTGCAAATTGGCTGCCACATGGATCATCATGACATGCTCGGAGGATATCATAGGTTTCATCTTCCTGGATGCATCTGTGCATAACCTGGTCTGGACCAGTATAAAACATGAAACCAACAATCCAAGAAAAATTGAAACTTTTCTCTGCCAGCAATCTACGCTCCTTTGAAGAAAATTGAGCCGACGTCCTACCCATGGTGAGGTAATTGATGATGTCATCATACCATGGATTCTGGGGTGTCAAAAAAAACATATGTTCATCCGGAAAGCTATCATCAATTGCTGCAGGATCATCAAGAACATGCAAGCGAGAGAAAATAAGCAACAATGTTGGTTTTCCCTGGCTTGTCAATGATTTTGATGTCAAATTCTTGCATGAGGAGCAACCAACGAGCCAATCTTCTTGAGATAGTTGGTTTATTCATCAAGTACCGAATCGCGGAATGGTCTATATGGACAAAAATATGATAACTAGTGATGTAATGCCTGAACTTATTCAAAGCATAAATCACTGCAAGCAACTCCTTTTTGGTCACCGTATAATTGAATTCTGCACCATGTAGATTCTTATTGATATAATAAATGGCATGTTTGATTGCATCTTCTTGTTGGCCCAATACTGCTCCTATAGCATAATCAGAGGCATCAATATGAATGTGAAATGGCAATCCCCAATTTGGCCCACGCAACACTGGTGCGGTTGTCAAAACTTCCTTAAGCTGTAGGAAGGATTTTCACAATCAAAATTCCAAGAAAAATCAGAATCCTTCTTCAGCAGATTATAGAGGGGCACTGCAATTTGGCTAAAATCCTTTATAAACCTTGTATAGTATCCATCATGGCTGAGGAAACTCTAGACATCCTTCTTCTTATCTGGTGTGGTTAGAGTAGTGATGACTGAAATCTTGGTCGGGTCTACCTGATGCCATGTGAGGAAATAAAATGTCCCAACATAACACCTTCCTCCATCATCATAAAGCATTTCTCACTATTGAGATATTGATTGTATTCCTGACAGTGCTTGAGAACTTTATCCAGATTGAGCTTGGCCTCTGCAAATGTGTTCCCATAAACAGTGAATTCATCCATATAGATCTACATACAATCAGGAGATATGTCAGAGAAAATACTAATCACAGTCCACTGGAAAGTGGCCAGAGCATTACACAAACCGAAGGGTAAGATAGAATATGCAAAGGTCCCCCAAGGACAAGTGAAAGTTGTTTTCTCTTGATCCTTAGGAGCGATTTGAATCTGATTGTAACCACTAAATCCATCTAAGAAGGAAAAATACTTCTTACCAGCCAGATTATCTAGGACCTGATCAATAAAGGGCAAAGGAAAATGATCCTTTTTGGTGGCTGTATTCAATTCCCTGTAGTCAACATAGACTCTCTATTTACCCCCTTTCTTAGGCACTATAACCAAGGGTGAAACCCATTGGCTATCAGAAATGGGGTAGATGAAGCCAGCGTTTAGCAACTTTTGAAGTTTAGTTTTGACTATATCACGTAACACAGGATTAACCCACTGCTGAGGCTGGCATACAGGTTTATAATCTGGGCTAATGTAGATCTTATGAGTACAGAGTTTGGGATCTAATCCTCTCATGTCAGTGTAATCCTAGGAAAACACCTGCTGATGTTCCTGTAGAAATACTAGGATATCCTTCTGGTGAGAAGGTGTCAAAGTACTGCTAATGTTTAACTCTTTACCCAGACTAACTTCAACCTGAACTACCTTGTCTACCATTGTGATTGGGGAAATTGGAAGAGAAACCATTTCATGAGGCAATAAATAATGAAGGAAGTGGGAAGATATAGAGTAGGAACATGTATGTGAAAGTGGAAAAATAGGTTCCAAGGTACAGTCAGACTATGAGCACCACTGAGGACTATGGCCATATTCATTTGTAACAATGGATTCGAGTACTTCATCATCCATATTAATTTTGGCCATATGGCATCTTCATCTTGCAACATAGGTTGAGCGGGGGAGTAGAGGGTCAAATTTTTGGTATGGACTCCATTTGAAATTGTCATCTTCCCCGATCGACAAGCTATGATGGCGTCAACAGTGGCTAACCATGGTCGTCCTAAAATAAGAAGATACCCACCCATATCGGCTTTAGGGGATAGAACAACAAAGTCCACTGGATACTCCCAAGAATGTAAGGTAACTAGGACATCTTCTATAACCCCATCTGGTTTAACAGTAGAGCTATCAGCTAGTTGCAAAATGGTTGGTGTATTGCGGAGGCCAGCAATGTTTAAATGAGACAATACTTCTTTGGTCATGACATTGATAGATGCACCCAAATCAACTAGGGCATTTGGGACTTGGATACCTTGGATGGTGACTGTAACCACCGAAATCCCAGGATTAGAATACTTGGGAATAGTCAACTTCCAACATAAGGTCAGAGAGCTGGCCGACAACATGAATGGTTTTTGGATCCTTTTTCTTCCTGCCAGGTTGTTTTATGTAGGCTTCCCATATGGCTTTAGTGTAGGCAGGGACTTTTGTAATAGCATCCAGCAAAGGTATTTTTACTGTTATCTATTTCAATTGGTCAAGCAATTCTGCTATTGGGTGGTTTACTATGGGTTTAGCTTTATTGGATAACCTTTGGGGAAATGGGGATGCTTTGGCTACAGGAGCAGGCACATCTTCATGGTCAACAGGTGGCTCTTCGACCTCTGTTGTTACAGGTGGTTGAGGTGACGGAAGCGTGGCCCCTGATCTCAGTTGGATATCATTTAAGACATAACTCTGCTACTGAGTGGTCAGCTTGCTATTGGGATTGGGATTAGGCTATGTTGGCAACAATGTTTGCGTACAAGGGTTATTAGTGGCTGCAGGAGGAGACATTAAGCCTTGTTGCTGAGGAGGAGGCATCAGGGTTTGTTGATGGGATGGATTAGGCCATTGATTGGGTTGCTGCCACGCCTACTGAGGTTGCTGCCAACCTTGCTATGGTTGCTACCACTCTGGGTGGGGTTGCTGCCAAACCTGCCAAGGTTGCTGCCAACCTTGCTGAGGTTGCTGCCATCCTGGCTGGGTTTGCTACCAGCCTTGTTGGGGTTGTTGCCAACCCTACTGAGATTGTTTCCACCCTAGCTAGGGTTGCTACCACCCTTGGGTGCCCATATTTGGAAAATTTTGCCATTGACTATTATTATTGAAATTTTGAAGAGGATCCTGTGGCATACCTAGTCTTGGGGCCTAGGGCCTGCATTGATCAACGTAGAGAACCTCTCCATTTTCATCAATGGCTTTGAATTCGGTGGGCATCGACTGTGTCTTCAAATTTGCAACAGTCTTACACTTGCAACTCCTCTTCTTTTCTCAGCAATGTGGACAATATTCAGCTAGCACCGCATCAACATCTTCTTTCTTTCTCCTTGCATGCATGGTATCTATCTGAGTAGCGACATCGTTAATGATGTCCTTCTTGAAGTCGGAGAGAAGATTAGATAGCTCCACTTTTGAAACCCCAGAACCAGCAAAATTTTGTGGGAGGTCTCTTATTCCCCTACCCTTCTTTACAGTGGCCCAGGAGTAGTTCAAGCAGATATTCTTGATATCATTCCAATTTTTCTATGTAATGTCACCACCAGCCATCAGGGCCAGAGCTGCAATGCTCCCTTCATTGACACCTTTGATAAATAGGTTTTTCTGAGATTCTTCATTCAATTGATGCTGAGTGTTGCGCTACAGATTGAACATGAACCTAGAGACATAATCCTCTAGGGTCTCGTCCTCTTTCTGGGTCATCCTGAATATATCATCTCCTTTCAAGTCACGCCCCTGACAGTACTCTTTGTATTTGGAAAGAAACATGTTTCTCATAGCATCCCAATCTGCTACAGTGTTGGCACCGAGGCTCATAAACCATCTCAGAGCAGCTTCCTTCAGAGTCGACGGAAACAACTTGATCTTATGTGCATCAGTTGTATAGTCATAGCTTCTGCAAAGGATATTGAACTCAAAGAGGAAGGTCCTAGGGTCTTTGGTGATGAGGCCATAGAATTTAGGAACTGCCGCAGAGGGTATGTTCTTCAAATTCTGGTTTCCCTATTGAGGAGGAATGGGGAAAGGGAAGGTTGGTTGAGCCATCCTTGGAGGAGGCCCTGGATGTTGTAGTAAATCTTCTGGTTCAGCAAAAATCTCGTCTAGATGTAAGGACTCTTTAGATGAGGATGAAGATGATGGGAAGTGGTCAAATGTATCAGCAAACACGTTCTCAAATTGTTCTTCGACTGCTTCGATCGCAACTTGGGGCTCCTCAAATTCAGGGTTAAAGATGTCAGTAAATAAGTCAAGAGGTCCAACCTAATAATTCCAAGGGAGAAAATGCCCAAGATGATCTCTTCTCCTATGCATAAAAACAAAGGCTAAACTAAATCTAAGACAATGACACTAGGGTAGACTAGATTGACACTATTCCTAGGCAACGATGCCAAAAATGACTGCTCTTTATAATACCTCCATATTTTAAGGATTATGCATCCTTCCTACTAGAAATAATATACCAAACTCATTAAATTATTGACCAGGGAACGTAAGCTTTGAAATGGTATCGGCAAGGTATATGCTCTAATCTACTCTAAAAGTCATTACTGATTAAGAAATGGAAAATACTGAAATGAAACTAAACTAGGAAATGGAATCAACAGCTTAATCTAAAGGTAAAAGAACTTGCTGAAACAGTAAGCTAACTCTTTGTCTATGCTGCAGGAATTAGTAAACTAGCTAACTGCCTATGCTATAGGAACAACCACTGGTGCTGTTACGAATGGCTGCAGGAGCAACAGAGTCCTAATTACTTCAAATGACTTGCAACTACTTCTACTGAACTACGAATTAGTTTCGCCTCCCGTGTGGGCCCCCACAGAAGAGTGAATGAACAAGAACTCAGAAACTAAGAATTGAAGCTCTCATTGATCATTCATAAAACATGGATTATAAAAGATGCAAAAAATAAGAGTGTATATCTCTCATTGGATTACAAAAGATTCCTGTAGTACTAACTCTACTCCTAGAATCAGAACTTCCAGATTATCTAAAAACACTTTTAAAACAAACTCCTATCAACTAGGATCCCTCAACATCTGGGATATGGCAATCATTAAGAAACATGATCAACAACTTTAACTGCAGAAACAAACTGCATTTAATCATATATGAAATCTAGGAATGCGTCGCTGCTATATTTATTCCATTGTGGCCGCTTTTCAGCTAAGACTTATCTGCAATAGGAACCGTTCACATCCATGTGTAGTGGAATCATCATGAGCCCTATTGGCACTCTAAAAAATTTGTGAGGAATGGGACACATTAGCATGCATTTGTACTATTTTGCTTTCAAGATGCATGTGGGAACCAGGTGTTTTCTGGGTGGTTTCATAAAATGCATTTTTCCATTGCCTTTCATATGCTTCAGTGGTTTATTCTGAGTCCTAAAGTTGCATGCTCAAATGGGTTTTCATCAGTTCGTTCCTAGGGGGTCTCAAAATCAAAAAATTGCCAAGTGTAGAAATCACCGAGAAGGGTTACTTCGGGATTGAATATCTTGAAATTTGATAAGTGTTATGAAGATATGAGCCTAACATCTTGTTGTACACATTGCATACTCTTTATGTATCAGGTTTCAGGTCCCTGTGATGAGTTTCGACCCTGTTTATTCATCTCCTTCCAGAGGTGTTTTCTCAGTTTTGCACTTGTGCACTGGTTCATTTATTTGTCGGGAGCCCTGTTTATGAAGCTATATTTGATACCCAGTGATTGGTCAAGAAGAATTAATGATCGATTTGTATTGTAGGCATGTTCCTCTTCTGGCCTGTCCATTTTTAGCCCCTGGTGAATCCGTTTCAGTATTTTTCAAAGCCAAATCCGTTTGTAGTTTTTACTATTTTGCTGAAACCCAGAAGTTTAGAAGTTTTAAGGGCTATTTTGACATTGTGAAAAAGACACCTGTATGATCCGATGAGAAATCTAATGATTGAGTCATGTTGTAGTCATGTTTTACTCCAGCTGTGCCAAATCCGGAACCATGGCCAATCCGTTTGACCAAGTTTCCAGGCTCATTCCATTTGCAATTTTCAC